>JAGKRU010000052.1:0-69307 GCA_022884055.1 Russula griseocarnosa
AGACTACGTGGACTTGTTTTGTCGCCGACAAGTGGGCTTTGATTTGAGCCTCCAAACAGACGAGTCCTGTTGTTATGTGTTTTTTGGGAAGGGTCGACGGTAAAAAAAAAACACATGCGTACATATGGACAAGCGAGCAAATGATCTATCGGCCGAGTAAAGCCCAGATCCTGTCCTCTACGGCCCTAATGGTGGCAGGCGGCGTGTTTAGACTCGTTATAAAATATGCCACATCTCCTAATGTTCGGAAATGGATGGTGAACGGTGCACCTCCCGGAGCACTGGTAATGTGGTGACTAGTCCCACTTATGGCGTCACCGAGCGCTTTCAGGGTCGCTTCAGCGGAGTGCGATTGATATCCTGTAGTGAGCCGTCATGAGTCCGACAGTCAGAAAACAACAACAATCAGCTTTCCCTGGCTACAGCTATAATGGGGCACAAGGGGAAGGGGGAAAACACCGCACCGATTTCTTCGCCTTTCAATTTGAATGCCAGTACGGTGCCTAAGGTCATCGCCTGGTCGATGACATCCAACTTGGAGAGCATGTCGATGAATTGGGGCGACCACACGCTCCACACAGCAGTCATGTCTGTATCGCCATTGTCTTCTTCTTTTCCCCCAACAGCGGCCGCTCCCCATGCAGCCCTCGCGGCATTCCACGCCTCCCCACGGACAAGTCGTTCGTAAAGGTCAAGCGCAGCATTAGCGACTTCGCACCCAACCGGATAAGCCGAATAGCTGTGCCCATGCAACAAGGCCTCGGCCTTGCTCGTCCCCTCAAAAGCACGGAACACGTCCTCCGACGCGAGCGTCACCGCAAGCGGGACCAGCCCGCCCGTGAGCACCTTTGCGTACACGGACACATCCGGGTATGCGCCAAGGACCGACGACGCAGTGCGCATGCCAAGTCGCCAGAGACCTGTGAAGACCTCGTCGAAGATGACCGGGAGTCCGCGCTCGCGAGCGGCATCGATCAGTACTCGCTGGAAAAGCGGGTCCACGAAGATCATCCCTCCCGCTCCGAGCACGAGCGGCTCTAAAACCAACGCGCCGAGCTGTGTAGGGCCGGGGCCACTCGCGAGCTTCTCCAGGGTGTCATTGACGTATTTCCGATAGGCAGATGCGAGGGGGGTGTCGAGGCGCGCGCTAACGGAGTAGATCTGTGACAATGGCTGTCCCTCTTCGTTATTTTTGTTGTGTGCCACCGCAGACGGGATTTTCACAAACGATCTTCCATTCTTGATTCGACGGACGGGGGTTCAAACCAATATCCTTAGCCTGGTGCCATTCGCACGTGTACACACCTTCCTCGCAAGCGTCCATAGCTCCGATGGTGTCTCCGTGATAGCTACCCCTCAGTCCCAAGACGCCGATCTTCTTCCGTTCCTGTGGCGCTATTCCGAACCGTTTGCTGGCGACGCGCAGGGCCATCTTGAGTGCGATCTCCATCCCGTCGAGCCATTGTCGGAGATGAACGCACGGACGCCCACCCTTTCCGGGACCATCGTGAACGAGGCGCTCGCTAGGTGCAAAGCGGGCTTGTGCGTCGCCTGTGGATAATTACGTGTCCGTACCGGCCAGCAGCTCGGGCAGCGCAAGAGTGAGAGCTGGATGAGCATGGCCGAGAGATTGAGTCCACCATGAAGCCGAGCCGTCGAATTGGGACTCCAGAAGTGATCCGGCGCCGGGTGATGCTGATGCTGCTGATGGGGGAGACGGGGACCTGAGTCCATTGGAGACGGTGAAATGATCCCCCCATGCGCTATCAATCACATTTACGTCCCCCTCATCCTTGACGAGCCCGTGCTGAACAAAGGGCCACCAGACTGTATCGAGAGTGCGTCGTGGCATACTGTTAAGCTCATTTATACGCTCTTCATGCCTCTCATCCAGATGTTCGACGACACCGAACAGCCCGCCAGTATGATGATCATTTGACGCAAGCATGCGGTAGTACTCTTCGGGTGACGATAAAATTTTGTCTCGCGTCTGCTTCTCGGGGAGGGGGGAGGTCCACCGCGGAGACTTTAACACCATGCTCTGCGAAATATGGCCAAGGTACTCCCAGTTACGGTAGTACTGTCCTTGAAGAGCAAGACAGAGTCGACAATGTAACCTCGCAATAGCAGAGACTCATATGCAGAAATTGTGGACGAGATCCCGCCGAGCCTTGAGTCACCGACGAGGATCGTAGGGAGGAAGAGTGGTCTATAACTCTCTAGCTGTGTCGTGCCAGATAATGTTGGGCTGTGAACACCTATAGGGAGAGAAAGGGGGTAGAGTCAGACGAGAAAAAAAAAAAATCAGAAACGCATAAGAACTCACAGAAGAACCTCAACTCTCACCTCCAGCAGTCTCGATGTACATGTGTGACTTCTGCGATGATCCGGTCGCACACTTCCGGATGTAATTCGACACGGATGTTACGAAGGCATCGTCGGTGGGTATGACGACGTTCTGGGAAGAGAAAAAAAACGAACTCAGCCTCTGAGTGTATGCGCGTCCACAACCTGATACCCAATACTACGCGTTGATAACTCACCCATGCTCCTGATTTCTCCGCCGCCGCCATGCCAGCAGCCAGATGTGACTCACTGGCTCATCGAAACGATAAAGACAGTGAGCGTGCACGAGGTCACCGTGAGGACCTGCATATCGGTTCACATGCCTACACATCCCCCGATCGTTTGGAAGACTCATCAAAGACAAAAAAAAGCAGGACTCACTCGTCATCTGCATCCTGCATAGGGCCTGTGCTCACGGGCTTGAGGTAAAAGACGCGGTTCTTTTTGGCTGCAGAAGCGCGTACAAGGCCAGTGGTGAGGATCGTCTTGCCGACATCTGTATTGGCGCCGAAGACTTGATGCACGCGGAGATGCTTGAAGAGTAGTGACATCTGCTGCTGCCTCGAGCGGACTTGGACTCGGAGCGGCACGAAGCGCGAAACGAACGCGTCATGCGCGACATAGAAACCACTTCAAGTTGTCTCGCATAGCTACGAACTCTCGTACCCACACCTAGTAGCTTGTTAGCCTCTGATATTGTGGTTATAATACCGCTAACCGGAACTGGTGGTTCGGCTGTCCTTCTATTACGACTCTGGGAGTCTATGCTAGGGGAAGATCAAAACTACAAGAATTTGTCCGTCACCCAGCTGTTATCTGGCCTGGCCCTCCTGCGTCCGTCCTGTTCCGCCCACGTCACGACGATGCTCTCACCCAAAGGTTTTTCAATGCTCAAAGTCGTGCTCTACTTTCGGATTATTTTCCAGTCCTATCCATGTGAAGGGAATTAAGAAGACTCGGGGAGTATTATCGAGTTGTGATGGATTATCTTGTGGACTCCATGGATCTTGATGAGGTACGGTGTAACTCGCAACCTGGATCCTGCCAATCCTGCTCGGCACTCGGCAACCATCCTAGACCTGGCGAAGGAGGGGATGAGAAATGGCATCCATAACCGAAATACGACGGTAATATTACTACTGTAATTGAGAACAGGAAACAATTAGAAGCAGCACTCCGCAAACCAGCGAGGGACTACCTTGGAGACAAATCAAGCTCTGTTTTTCTTTGATTCTCCAGGTGATTCCTGACTCAATAATGTGTATAGTCAATGTTGGAGATGAAGTAAATTGTTTGCTCCAAATAATGCACATGCCCATCTTACTTTATCGATTATGAAAATAAGACAGTGTACTGCATTCCCTCTAGAATTTTACAGTTAACCGAGATCATGGCTGCAGACGAGAGCACAATCAAAAAAAAAGGAAAAAGAAAAAGACGAGCACCACCGTAACCTCCGCCTCTTCGAACGGAGCTCCTTGTTTACAGAACAGAAGGAAATATTACACTACACAGACGTCATCATTGGTTTGTTGAAGAGATAGCTCAAGCAGGGCATGTTCTCCCGCAGAGTAGAAATATCTAGTAAAACAGTACGCTACGACGAACAAAGCAAAAGATTAGATAGCTCAATGTCATGCCCTGGCCGCTGCGACCTGTCTGAGTGGCGGTTTAGGTTGTCCGACGGGCAGCAATGGCCCCGGAGTGGTAACAGCTTCCACAGCCTGCTGGATCTCCACAAAAGTTTTCCACTGCCCAGGCCCCCACCTCTGAAACGCCGGCTCACGTCCATATGCAATTTCCGCTGTCGCAAGCTATATATATATATAAATGCAAGTTTCATCAACCGAAGAGATCGAGGTTGTAGTGTATTAAAAGTAAGGGGTGCTTTACCAGAATGTCTGCTGTCAGCCCCTTCACAGGCGAGGCGGTGCTCCGGAAACGATGCATGCGATACATAGTGCCTAACCAAGAGACGTCCGAGAAGTTCTGTTTCGCGGAGTCATTCAAACGACACCATACATCAGTAAACGGCACTGATGAGTCCAAAAAGAAAAGGGAAAGAAAAGAAATTCGGGAGGGGGAATAACTTACATGAAGTTCCGTCTCGTACGGCCAATCCTCACTCCCGAGCGGTGCAAGCTCCTCCACCAAATCCAAATCGCGCAGCAATTCGGGATCGAGGAGTGCCTCGAGCGGATGGTCAAATATACGAGCGACCTCTCCAGGTGCCGCGCGCAACTCTTCCAGAACGGAGATGTCGTCCAGGAATGCAATCACGGGCGTTACCAGCACCCTGTTCGGTGAGACGAACGGTTCGAGTGTGCAGAGCGTATGAACGTGCGGCGAGCACAGCGGAAAAGCAACTTCCTCGTTCGCTTCCCTAAACTGTATATTATTAACCAAAACACACCAACCAAAAAAAAAATCAAAAAATCGCTGCAATGATCAAACTCCCATCGCGCATACTGTAGCGATAATGGGGCAAAGTTGGAAGGGCGGGAAATGCTTACTGCTGTTTCGACCACTCCGGCATCCGCTTTATCGACTTTCCCACCAGGAAGAGCCGTCTGCCCCGGGTGCGAACGTAGTTCCTTCGAGCGCGTAGTCAGGAGCACGCGTAACCCGCCACCGCCACCGCCACGACCATGATCACTGGCAGGGCGTTCGTATAGCACGACGAGTACTGCCGCAAGCACATGCCTGTAGTTGCGTGAAAAGAAAAAAAAGAAAGTACTAGTAAATGATTTGCCTCATCAAACGCGGCTGGGCCGGCTGCGTGCGGACGTTTGGCCCGAAGGAGTCGCAACGTGAGTGACATACTGGTTCGGGCTCGTAGTAAGTTCAAGATATTCAGGTTCGTACTTGCACAACCGTTCTATGCATGCTCGTGAACTCTCAGAGAGTGCAGAGAGGGCGTCGTTGGAGATGGTGTTCATGTTGGTGGTACAATCTAGGATGTCTGACTCTGATCGACTCCTAACACTAACGAGCCGATGGAAACGGAAACGGAACGGAACAGGGGAATGCGCAATCCCGGTATTCATCAACATCAAAAAAAAATAAGATTGACCACCGGGGATAACAAAATCCAAGAAACTGGGATGCAACAAACAATATTTTACGGTTGAAAAAAAAAAAACTTTATCACATATCAAAGCCTCACTACAAGTATGTAGTAGATCCGTGACCAGAAATGCTCCATTGTCACCATCACCACCGATTATCATCTTCTCCGCGACGTAGCCACAGCACGCCCTTTCGGTTTTCGTTGTAGTAGTGGCGGTGGTGGTGGCAGTGGCGGTGGAGGCTCGATGATCTCCACTTCGTCCTCATCATCATCCTCCGTTCTCTCGTGATAATCAAAAGCGTGACCCTCGGCGTCAACTAGAATAGGCACCCCAGCACCACCACCGTGTGCCAGGAATCCCTTTTGACGCCGCCGTCCAACAGCGGTTAACACGTGAGGCTCGATATCGAGCGCACGGAGATCATCTTCTGTGACGCCATCCGAGTTGCGTAACTCCTCGTCCAGGGTAAGTCTTCGTCGCCTCGCTTTGCTCGACGTACCATCGCTCTGCACCGCCGACGCGCTCCCTTGGTTGCGTGGTGGTCGAGGAGGATGTCCGGTCGTCATCGTCGTTGCGGGTTTTTGCTTCCTTTGCGTACGAGCAGCAGCAGCGGCCAGAGGCGAGGGGAGTCAATCTTCGCACTCGCCAGCGGGTCATCCTCGTCCTCGTCGTTATCGTTCAGTTCCTCAGTTATCAGGGGACGCGCAGCGGTTCGTGACGGAGGCCGCGTCTTGCGTGGCGAGGGCGCAGGGAGAGGGGACAGCGGTGGGCGTTTATCAAATTTGCTTTGTGCTGATGTCTTACGATCTCGTCGCGGGGGCGTAGGTGGGCAAGGCACGCGTGTCACCTCTTCAGGGTCAGGACGCGGCGGTGACTGCGGGAGCGCTTCTTCCACTTCATCCGGTCCCTGGACAACAACCGCAGGGACTTGAGGAGGTGTGGGGGGCGACGGCTCGTCCGGCCCCTGCTCAGCGTCGCCATCCGAAGTGAGCGAGGGTGTGACGTCTGTTCCATCCACTGAGCTCGACGGCCACGCCCGTACGGGCAAATATGGGCGCGTGGGTTTTGAGGGCCCTGCTTCTGACTGGCTCTGGCTTTGAGATTGAGACTGAGATAGGGATTGTGAAAAGCTGCTGTTTGTAGAGTGAAAGGAAGAGTCTGCAGAGCGAGGCAATGGACCCATCAGTCGGCGCTTAACAGATTGCACGCCGTCCTTCGCCAGAGTATCGACCTGTCTCTTCCGCTTCTCGCCTACTGTGACCGTGCCCTCAACCGGGCGTGGCGGCCGCTGAATGCCCGCAGCAATGAACGAATTATCGGCGGAGGCCACGCGGGGCGGCGGTCGGCCCATATCTGCAGGCGCATTGAAAACCCTCTTGAGTCGCACGCTTTTCATCTCGTTAAGGAACGCCGCCATTTTGTCCGCGGGCACACCGATAGTGGGCTGCCCGACGCGCTTCGCGGTGAACGACGAATTGATTGGGGCTTCGACTGGCGTACCAGCATGTCGTAGATTTGCACGGATGTTCACAAAAGATACTTCCGTCGTCGCCGGTGTAGTTGGTATACGAGGCAGGACAAGGGGTATAGGCGGTGGCGGTGGCGGTGGGGGGGAGGTGGAGGCATCAGATGCGAATACGAGTAGTCTGCGGAAGATTTCACGGGCGTAGACCGCTTTGCCAACTTTGAAAGTGGAAATGAAAACGATCAGCAACGGAGAGAAAACACGCGGATGGGGCACGGTGTAGGACGAGGAGGAAAGTCGCGCACCTCTGCTTTGAGCCATTGGACCTCTTCTTCCAGCCGCTTAATCTTGTCCTCATAGTCCGCCTTCTCTTCTCGAATCACAGTCGTCTCCACTTCGTTCTCCCACCATTGTTCGCGCGCTCTACGCTCCTCCCGCGCAGCGGACAACTCCCGCTCTTTCCCGCGTACGCGAATCTCGCCAGAGGTGTCAGCACCTGTAAGCTCAGACCCCGCATCGCTTACGTGGTCCTCACCCCTCCCGATACCAGTAGGGCGCGGAGGCGACGATGCCTCACTCTCCAGAAAAACATCCGTTGCGTTAGCGCGCTGCTTTCCCTTCTCCTTCCACGACGGCCCCGACAAGACAACATCAGTTACATCCACGCCGCTTTGCTGGACTCGCCGTGCGGACGTTTCGCTGACCGATCCTGCGCGAGATCGGGAACTGCGGGGAATCAAACTGGGAGGCTGTGGGCGCTCTGGCGAACTCGATGGGCCGGGAACGGGAACGTCATAGTCGATGTAGGTAGGCTTAGTGGGAAAGTGAACGTGTCGTGCCACAGCAGCAGGTGCTTCAGGGTCCATGGACGGGCTGCGAGGGAAGAGGGCACCGGGCATCGTGGCAGATGGCTGGCGGCGCAGGGCGCGGGGCAACGGCAGTGGCGCCAGTTCTTCGTCTTGCTCATCCCCTTCTTCCCGTCTTTCTGTACTGGCGTCTACATTGTTGTCTGCATCGATAGAGGCAAGTTCGTCGAGAGGTGGTGTACGGGAGGGTGGCGGGGCGGCGTTCCGTGGTAAGGGCGGGAATTTGCTCGTGTCGATGTTTTTTCAAGGCGCGGGAGATGGGTCGGCGTAGATGTTGGGGCGACCTGCGCTGGGGGGAGGGCTTTGGAGGGTACGATGTTCCGTGTTGGACGCGGCTGTTCGATTTGCGAGACGCGAGCTGTCGCCCTTGCCATTCTTCTTCCTCGTCCCTTTCTTGATAATCTTGATTCAAGCGTTCTCTCCTAGAGCGTCGAGCCTCTCGTCTTGGCTTTCCATAAGAGCGTGAGCTTGAGGATGCAACAACTTCTCTCTGAACGGAGATTAAGTACAACCATAAGAGATCCAGATAGTCAACGCCAGAGCGCACTTACCTCAGTGGTACTACCACCAGTCGCGGTAGACACGAAATCTTGTACTTCGCGTGATAGATAGCCAAAGACGCTTGAAAACAAGCCTGGCTGACTTTTGGACATGGAGGTGCAAACCAACACGAGATTACATAATATAGCACACAACAAGGTCAAGTTGTTAACAGACTATGACAGAGGTGGATAGATATAGTCGTGTCGCGTCGTGTAATGAGATATGACAGGTCAATAGTAGGAGCAGAGTGTAACAGACATAATAATACAACTACGCGGTTAGCCATCAAGTATAAATGTCATTGGTAGCCCGGTGAGGATTGTGTTGTCCCTGACGCGACTGACGCGCGAACGGCCGCATACGGATCTGCGTATAGCATCGTCCTACTTACCCCGTTTACACCACTATCGACCGGGGCACCAAACCCGGTGGGGGCAGGATCGGAGAATGCACCATAAGCGTCAAGGCTTGGACGTGGTTGTGGCGCAGATGGTATGTTGTACTTGGGGGAGGTGGGGGAGCCATAGCTGCCAATCACCGTCGACGATGCACCGGAATAACGGTAAGGGTCAGAGAAGGGGGAACTAGCATCATCCTCGTCCTGCTTGAGAGTAGGGACCTCATATGCGGACTCTTCATCGCCCTCTTCACCGTCGTGAGGTTGCTCGAAAGGAGGATCACGTGGTCGCGAGGCCCTGTTCTTGCGCCATTCGAGGAAAGTCAACGTCAACGACCCGCCCCAGAATACTGTGTAAAATATTTTAGCAACGAAGATCCACCTCACAGGGGGAAACCCACTAAATGCCAGCCAGAAAAAGATGGCGCCTGCCTTCTTCGTAGCACACCAACCGGGCAGACCATTAACAAAGCTGCTACCAAGTTCCTTGGCATGTGGATCGTTCGCTGCGTTCTTGCAGCCAGCCTGTGTCCAGACTGAAATCGAGGTGATGAAACTTTGCAATGTTCAGGGTCGAGTTATTCGGAGTAATGGACACGACGTACGCGAGGAGAAAGGTGAGGGTTGTGCCCGTTCCTACCAGCACAAAACACGCTCGATCCTCCTTCAGCGCGCGTGCCAAACGCGTCAACTTGTCGTATTTTTCATTCACTAGGGGACTAGGAGTAAAAATAGGGACAGGAACAACCCAGCGATGGATACGAAGAGGGCGAATGCCGACAATCCGGCTGTTGATCACGCGTCACTGAGCCAGCGAATGGCAGAAAAGCAAAGAATACGCACAGGGCCCTATGTGATATTGCGCCTGAAAGCTGGCCACGCTAGCAAAACAGCACATAGCAAGGAAAAGAAAGAAGGCTTGAGAGGTGTGGCATATAATAGCGGGTTTTGAGACGATCATCTGCAGAATACCATGAACAGGTGAGTTAAAAACCCGAAAAGCTTGCAATAAACGTAGGAACCCAAAGCCATAGGACCCAGAAAAGGGGAATAAATAGGATGAACACAATCAAGCCCTCCGAATTCGTGTTCATGGGTTCATGGACGAGGTGTCAAGAGATGAACATAGTTACGTAAAGGGGGGATTCAGAGCGGTTGAAAATAAGGCAACGCGCTTGCGACGCGATACAGTACTAGCAACGCGAACCAAAGAACAAAGGTTACCCACATCGTCCTCAAAACCCAATGCACCACGCCTATTGCCAATGCCTCCGGACGCGGACGCCGACATGGGCACCGCGGATGGTTCGGGGATTAGTTTATCCTTGATCTTTTCGAAGAACGACATGATGGGCGACGGGGTCTAGCGAGATGCTCCACAAACAAAGGGAGAATAGATATATATGAGGGGTGGAGGGACGATGGGCGCAAAAACGTGTACTGCGGGACTTATGGGCGAGGAAGGGAGGCGGTGCTGGGATCTGAAGGGCGTGGAAAATCAGGGAATCTCGGCAACCGCATTGAATTAATGAGGCTGCGCTCACAGTGATTGGTAACCGCGCAGCGCAGCGCAATTTTACGTAGAACTCCACAGGGAGAGAGGAGAGGCAATAGATTGGTCTATAAAGGTTGAACGAGTTGGAGAGTGGAAGAGAGGGTTGTTTCAAGTCAAAAGTCAACAAGTCATGTCATGCTCCTTTGCGTTTTCGGAACTGCAGTTATGTAAGCGCGCTGCTTAAGCCGAGGCTGCCCAAGCAAGCCGAAACGAAACGAAACGAAATGGTTGCTGTCTCTGAGCCCTGAGAACTCTTAGTCTGGGCGGAAGACCTTTTTTTTTGACTTCTCTCTTTCCCGTTCAAAATAAGAAACCTCTATAACACCAGCTAGTCCAGCTCGACCGTACTCGACACTTTAGGATGAGTTAAAGTTAAATTCACGTGACATCAGCAATCGGGCCCGATGAATGCACCCGCACCGAGACGTGATGTGATTGCACCCGACTCTACTCCAGCACACTTCAAACAACAGAGGGCAAAACCCAAACTATGCCGGGAATTTCGTTCACCGACGCTATCCCCAATCATGTCTCCGTGGAAGAACACAGAACGCTCACGGGCGTCACGCCAACCTCATTCGGCGACATTCCACCAGTCCTCCGTCAAAAAGTGGACAACGTCCGCCTCACCTTCGATCCCTCACTTGACGGTTTCTCCACAGAGGACGGTGCACAAGGCACACTCTACATCATCGAGAGGTTCCTCATCTCCCATCCCTTCTCCTCTTTTCCCATCGAAAATTCAACGCGCCACACTAATGATGCTTCTGCTTTCCAGCGTACTCGTATATCAATCCTCTACGGGACGGACCTTGCAGATCGAGTACCCAGCTATAGCCCTTCATGCGACTTCGCGTGGGGACTCTGCTCCCTATGTCTATTGTCACATAGACGAACCTCCAGCGGCAGATGCGCCTCCGCCAGACGCAGACGATACACTGATTAGCCGTGTACTCATGTTGACACCCCAGGATCCTGCCTCTCGTGCGTTTCGATTAATCTATACATATGTGTCGTCTAACTGTGGATTAACTTATTCGTTATCATCTCGACAGTGGATCCAATCTTCGAGGCGCTCTCACATTGTGCCTCTCTTCATCCCGATCCTCAAGGATCCATTGATGGAGATGATGACGACGACAACGATGACGCATTTATCGATCCAGATACGACTGCATTTGAAGTTTTCACTGGAGATGAGGGCGAAGAACTCAGCGAGGTCGGCAGGGTGCGCAGTGCTCCTACTAACGATAACCGCTATCAGCCCTACTAGACACTTCTTTTTTCTCCCCCCTTTCCATTGTTTGCTTCTTTTGTCTCTGCCCCCTTCTGTCATTTTGCACAGGCCGCACTCGCTCATCTCGAAGGAATCATCCACGACCCATACGAACAGCAACGTGAGAACCACGAATTAAATCCAAAAGTTAATGGTACGCCATCGCCGGAGGAAGGTCAAATTTCAGACGGGAGGAACCAAGATAAAAAAAGATTGGGGTAAAACATGCTATGTTCGTCATGTCGGGTCTGGCTCCCATACTCAACAAAAAGTTATCCTACACATGCAAAACAAATTAGCCAGTCCTCCGGTGACTATCCTGTCTTTGACCGCAAATCTGACGCGATCGTCGTCATCGGTTTAATCCCGGGCAGCGGACCCCAGTCGAATGAGGGCTTTGTCGTGGTTCCTGCCGTAGGCGTACTTTTGAGTTGCACTGATTTTGCATGATGTTTCTGTGTACTCCGCCTCCCGAGGGGTGGTGATACCCCCCTGCTGGCACTATCAGAAACATTAAGCGGCGGAAGCGCCAAAGGTGTCGAGAATAACCTTCCGCCCACGCTCCCTCCGCTCGAGGCGAGGTCTGCGTCAGGCTTTTGTGGTGTGTCAAACGCCCGCAGTTCCGGGCGCGCATTTGCAGCTTGCTTGTTGAGTAGTGGCTCTGTGCGCACGGCAAGTAGTGCTTCCTTGAGGTGACGCGCGGCCTGTTCAGCGTTTAGCGCTGCCGCGGTTGTCCTTGCGACGTGTGGTGTCACGTCTAACGGACGTCGCACCAGATCCCGTTCGCGGGCGCGTGATGACGTGCTCGAAGGACTTCCACCCTCGATGTTCAACTTTGCAATACGTGATGAGAGTGCAGTGATATCGGTGCTTTGCTGACGAATAGCGATATTGATGTTCCGGGACGTGCGGTTTACGGTGTCAAGCGATGGCGCCCTGAGAGGTGTTAACGAAGATATCAGAGAATGACCCAAAGAGAAAGACAGGACTCCTTACTTGATACTGGGCTTTCCTGTCTTGAACTCGTTAAGCTTCTTTTTAGAGCCCTGTAAATGATCTTCCATTTTTGTGACCCGATCCTGGATAGACTGTAATATGCGCGTGAGCTCATGTATAGATGCGACATGCATACCAGTATCATTTAACCTACCCGCATGTCTCTGCGTAGCTGAGTTTGCAGTTCAGTTTGCTCCGGACTAAGGATCCGCGCCTTCATCATTTTCCCAAACTCCACGTCCGACCGAGCTTTATCGAACCGCGCAATCTCCTCTTTCCTCGTTTTAGCTAAACAAGTTGGGTGAAAAGATACATCAGAATTCGGCGCGCCTTCCCCAGCCAAAGAATAGTTAACGGACCTTTAAGCACGCCGATTTCAAGCTCTCTAATCGTAGCGTTATCCTCGTTCCGCGCGAGCTCGAGTTGTTCGATATCGCTTGTGCACTCCCGAATCGTTCTTGCAAGACCCTCTACAATGTCAGTAGATGACCGACCCAAAGAAGGCTTCATTTTCCGTTCTCGACTCTCGCGGGTATCACGGACAAACGCTGTCAACTAAGGGAAAAGCGATGAAGGGAGCATAAAGCAAACGAGGGAAATCAACGTACAGCCGCCATCTCCGTTAGGACTTCCGTATAGAGCGATGCAAATTCTATCTGCATAGGAACCATTGGCTCTGACGGTGGTGTCTCTTTCGGTGGTGTGATAAGGGAGGTTGCCCCAGGTGTGCGCGGAGGGGTAAGTGCAACTGGCGCTTCCGTACCTGCTTCAGGCTTGATCCCCGCGAATACGCTAGGTGGGGTCGTCGTTGCAGGCTTGGTTGCAGTCAATTTTGTGTCGGGTTTCAGACCAGAACCACCGAGCGAGAAGCTAGTCCAGCCTGTACTTAGCGCGGGAGGCGTCGCAGCTTGCCCCGTGACAAGATCTTGAGAGCTAGGTTTGTTGTTGACAGGGATCCCCTTTGCTATGAGCGGCGGCGGCGACTTTGGCCTCGGAATCAAAGACGGGGGAACCACCTTGGTGGCCTGGTCGACAGGTAATTCCAGTATTGTCGCAGGCGGCGTCAGTGAGGGTGCCTTGGCAGCACCATCCCATTTCCCGAATGGAGTTTTTGGCGATGCCGGTCGCGGCTTGAGCGAGGCGGGTTGTTCACCCTTGACTTCTTCCTCGTCGCCACCAGATACCGGTGCGTTTGCGAGCGGTGAGCTGCGGAGCGGACGCGTGCTAGGTCTGCCGAGACTACTGCTGGCGGAACTCGGAGATGGAGATGGAGTTTGGGAAGGTGATGGGAGCATGGGTGTTGGCTGCTGAAGCGGCGCAGTCGGTGGGGACCCTGGTGGTGTCGTGCTTCCCACATGCGGAGTCGTCGATGGCTCTGGCTCTGGCTCTGGCTCTGGCTTGGGAGGGATTGTTGGCTGGACATTAATCACGGGCCTTTCGGCCTTCGGAGTGCTTGAAGGCGAGCGCGACTTTGGCAACGGAACGGCCGTGGGTTCGACTTCAGCGGGTGAGGGTAACTTGTTTTCTTCTTCGTCTGACTCTGGCACCTCCCCCTCTTCTTCCTCGTCCTCCTCATGTTCCTCACTCTCCCCACTTGGCTCTTCCTCCTCTTGCTCTTCCTCTTGGTCCTCTCCTTCTGAGTCCGTACCGGAAAGGAATTCATCGAGCTGCTGCTCGCCATCACCACCATCCGAAGCGACATCGCCTTCTTCCTCTTCCTCGCCTCCGCGTGGGACATCAACAAACGACGAGGTCGACGAGGATAGGTTGCTGAATGAGCTTTCAGCGGAGAGAACCTGACGCGCTTTACCACTATCCTTGTCTTCTTCCCCTTCATCCTCATCCTCAGCCGTGGCGGGTATGCTCGCAGGACGCGGGGTCGGTGACTTGTCGAACACCGACTTTGGTGTAGGTGGCGTTGGTTCAGTCTCCGGAGACGTCTTCGCCTGCGTCTCCTTCGACTTTGAGTCCGGTGACGATCCCGCATGTCGCAGCATCTCACTGAAAGACGCCCCAGATCCGACAGTCTTCCCAAAGGCACTTGTATTACCACTAAACGCGCTGAAGGCACTGCTTGATTCACTCTGCGAGCTTCTCGGTGTAGTGCTGGCGGCAGCGGTGGGCGTAGAAGGCGAGCCAAAGGCCGGCTGGCCAAATGCAGATACCGGCTTCGCGGCTGTGCCGATGGTGCTCGTCTGGCCGAACACCGACCCAGGCGTGGCTGGCACAGGCATTTTGGGGGCCGATGGTTGTGCCCCTCCGAAAGCGCTAACGGCTTGAGAAACGGGTTTTGGGTTTGCAAACGGAGAGTCTTTAGCGTTGAAGTTTGAAAGCCCGAAGCCAGTGCTCATTTTAAGGCCCATGAATGCATTGGGGACTGGAGGAGGGCCAGCGGGCGTTGTACTTTCCGGCGGCACAGTCGGCTTGCTCAAGTTAGCTGCAGTGAGCGGAGAGGTGGGCGCTGTGGAGTCGTCTGGGGGTGATAGAGATCCCCTCGAAGGAGTGGCACCATCGGAGGGAGGGGTCAATGGCGTGGCGCCCGCAGACGACGGGGCTGCCTTCTCGAGTGAGGTAGTCGTAGGCGGCGAA
Source organism: Russula griseocarnosa (assembly GCA_022884055.1). Classification (NCBI taxonomy): domain Eukaryota; kingdom Fungi; phylum Basidiomycota; class Agaricomycetes; order Russulales; family Russulaceae; genus Russula; species Russula griseocarnosa. The sequence continues at coordinate 15,105 of JAGKRU010000052.1, forward strand.
AAGACAGGCGTGGTGCTTGGAGCAGATTCAGCCGAAGCAAAAGCAGACTTTGCAGGGGTAGCCGCCGACGCAAGTGGCGATGTTGGTGATTTCCCACCGAAGACACTTGACCCTGTTCCACTACCGAATGTAGTGTCACCACCGGTCTTCCACGCTGGCACAGATTCCACTGGGGCCGAGGCCTGTCCAAACGCAGATGGTCCACCAGAAGCAAAGGCTCCGAAGGCTCCACCCCCACCCGTCGTTGAGGTCGCCAGTTTCGTATCTGCTGGCTTTGAGCCGCTCAAAGTTGCTGGGCCTCCCGATGCGAACGCACTGAATGCTCCTCCGCTTCCAAAAGACGGGGACGTCGTGCTAACGGGGGTCACGATGGGCGTCGTAGACATGGGCGTGCCAAGCCCCGTCTTCCCAAACGCAGACTGACCGGCTGGCTGACCAAACCCAGATTGACCGAAAGCGGGTGTACCAAATCCAGTCTGGCCAAAGGCCGATGAAGGTTTCGGTACCTCGACAGTAGGCACGTTGGGAGCATCACCAGTCTGCCTGGGCACATATTTTGAGAACGCGCCAACCCCCGGAGAAAGGTTGAACGAGCCGCTGCCAAATACGGAGGTGGTAGCTGGGGCCGCAGGTTGTGTTACTGGCGCAGGAGACCCGAACATACCAGTCATCCCGGATCCTGCTTTTGGTTGTGTATCATTTGTACCCTGGCCGAGCGACATCCCTGAAAACGACAACTCCTGGCCAGAATCCGTCGACATCGACTCGGTCGACTCAGATAACTGGATTTGAGGGGAGACCCCGGGGCAGCTGCAGAAGTGAAGCTGGACACGGTCGATCCAAAGTTCGATTGGCCCCATTTCATTGGTGCAGAAGCGAAAGATGCAAATCCTTCTCCGGAAGAGGCCTGCCCCGGGGATGAAGGCTGTCCGAATGTCGACCCAGTTGATGTCTGAGTAAATGCAGGACTTCCAAAGGTGGGACGTTGTCCAAACGTAGATCCAGGTACGGAGGCCTGACCAAACGCAGGCTGGTCGAATGTAGACCCTGCAGAGCTAAACGCGAGGCTCGGCTGACTGGGCTGACCAAAGGCAGGTTGGGCCGCTTGAGGAAAAGGACTCGTCGGCGCAGGGGCTGCTGGTGCGGAGACAGGTGAAAGTGTAGTTGCCTGTCCCATACTTGGGTATGGTGTACCCCGCGTGTTTACTACATACCACGCGGTAACCGTCCCATCGTTTGCATACGCCCAGACTACTGGTGGTGGCGGGACTGACACAGTTTCACCGGTTGAAGTAGTTACGTCGTATGACGTCGTGTTCTTGAGGTCCAATTCGAATCCGATCATCGTCGTCTCGTTCTGGTCCGCATCAAGCGGCATCGAGGGTGCACCCTCATCAAAAGCCAGCTTCTGCCACTTGTCGTCAGTTGTGCAACACACTAGCCCAATATCTGCGGTCGTGCTGTCTCCAATCAGAAGAATAATTTTTGCAGGATCCCATCCCCTCAGCGCAATTGTGAATGCACCTGGAGGCCGAAGACCGCTTGGGAAAAAGTTTATGGGAAGAAAAACGTCCGCAGAAGTATCCGGACGCTTCGCGTCGTGCACGATGACCATATGCTTTTGGTCAACCTGTGGGTCCAGTGGGCCAGCTGGGGCAAAGATGGTGTAGAAAGCCGGATTAGAGAGCCACGTCGCGTGTATGATGCTTTGCCCTTGCATGGATGGGGGACGAGCGACAAATGACTTGGCTTGCTGAGAATCACTAGGCGAAAAGGTGATAATATCGCCGCTTTGAAGAGCAATGGCGAGCTGTTTGCCCTTGGGCGACCAAGAAACTATCAAGGAGACACTCAGCGGGAATCCAAGTGAGAAAAGTGGATCATACGAACTGCTAGTTGGAAAGGTCTCGGGTGTCCCTCCGGCGCTCCACCCCGCGACTGATTGCATGGTTGATACGTTGATGACTTCCACCAACTGGCTATTAGGACTGCCATCTGGTTCACGTAAAATAGCTACGAGCTCAGGAATATCACCCGGATTCGCATACATTTGCCGGACGGCAGTAGGCGTTGGTGTAGTTGAAAGGAATGTATGTAATGGACTGACTTCATTATCCCCTGGTGAGCAGATGCCAGAAGCTTCAAACACGATGACTGGGCCATGTGTCAGGCCGACAACGAGCCTCGAGTCATTGAGCGCGAAAAGAAGATGATTTGGGGTAACGGAAGAGAAGGGGATCCTCCTCTGCGGCTGAAAAGCATTGTCGGAATTTGCATCCAGAGAGGATAGGTGGGACCGGAGGTCCGCAAGTGGTGATGCAACAAGAGCTTGAATGGACGCGTTGAGAACGGTTAAGACGCGGGAATTGGAACGTACCGAGTCCTGTACTTGACCTAACGATTGCCACGAACCACCCTAATGTGCTCGCCAATACAAAAAGTTGGCCCTTATTTGGAATAGGCGCAAGGTCGAGGGTTCTGGGGAGAGCTTGACGCGTGTGCGTTTATTGACGAGTCTTATCGACAAGAACTGCGATAGGTGTCTGAGTATAACGATTCTAGGCCACAGGAAGACCACCCACGTCTGGGGTAATATCCTCGGCCTCTGATGCGGCCCTTGTAGGACCGGACTGTGGTGGTGGTTGTTGGAGTTGTGTGACGTTCATCGAAATGTTCAGTACTGTACAACGACCGAAGCGTACCGCGCATTATCAAGGTACGCGCCTCATGTAATAAGCACGTGACGAAGTGCTATGACATGATGGCTCCTGTTGCCACTGCCACTCACTTGACAGCATTATATTCTCACTCCATCATGCCTGCCGACACGTCAGCTTTGCTTGCCCATATCGTATCTCAGACGCGACAGAACGTCGAGTTTCTCATCGCGCAGAATGAGATCTCTCGCGATGCAGGTCAGCGTATACTGGCTCAACTCCCAAACGCAAGTGATGTTGCTTTGCGAGATCTCTCGGACCAGACGAGACGCATGACAATCCCGACGCCTTCTCCCCAGCCGCCAATCGAATACGATCCCCCTCCAGTTCCACCTTCCGGACCTCCGGCTCGACGCAACCCGCAGCAACCACCTAGCTTGCAGCAAGCAAAGGCACTGTGGGCTTACAATGAGAACGGATCGGTAAGCATTTCTCCGCTTACCGCCGATTAAGCGCTGAGGCCTAAGGGTGTATACCCTAGGAACCTAACGATTTATCCTTCCGCACTGGCGATATAATCGAAGTAGTCGCTGAAACAAATGCTGATTGGTGGACTGGCAGGATCAATGGAAAACAAGGGCTCTTCCCTCCAATTACGTAGAGAAAATTCCTTCTTCTCTCCGTCCCCGTCGTATCCCCGCCCAATGAAGTTCGGGGCCATCCCCGGCAAACGCTCCCGCGCCATATAATAGTGGTCCACCTGTGCCATACCAACCTGGCTATAATGGACCCCCACAAGGATATCCTCAGCCCCCACAACCATATAATCCGTATATGGGTCCGCCAAGTCAACCGCCACCACCACAACCAGTTGTTGTCCAGCAAGCACCGGCTCAGCCGGCCAAACCCAGTCGCTTTGGTGGTGGTGGCCTTGGCCAAGTGGTACGTGTCTGAGATCTGGAACTAATCCGATTTTATTGTTGATGATCATCCACAGCTCGCGACATCTGCTGTTGGTGGCGTAGGTTTTGGAGCAGGTCTGTGCTTCCACAAGCGTCGAAATATAACGATACTGACTGACACTGGCCTTGTAAAAAGGTTCTGCTATTGGCAGTGGTATTGTGGATGCCATTTTCTGAAATCGTTGTTGTTGTGGCACTTCACTAGTGTTGTGAACTGGTTTGTGATAGCATAGTGACGTATTAAATATATGAATGAGACGTCGGTGATTTGTGGAGAATGAAGAAGAGTGCCGTAACGACGACGGATACTACAGTAGTAGTCATATTGGCCACTACCGCCAACCCGAGGTTGGGTATCCATGCGTTTCTCATCTTCTCCCAGCTTCCTGCAGACTTCTTCACGCTCGCTCGACACTTTCCGACCGTCTCCATGCAGTGCATAACTACGCCAGACCCACCATCATCGCAAGAGGCTGGACCATCACGACCAGGCGCGCCCTTTAGCGCCACGTATTGAACAAACCCGCTTGCTGACATCGTCACACTGTCTGAACAGCCCTATTCACACGCCTGCAAACTCTTCTTCCACAGAGCTCTCTCTCCGCTCACTCCTCCTCCACCGACCCGAATAACCCTTCACCCGCTTCCCACCCACAAGCACCCCCGCTACACCATGGCTCCCTCAAAGTCCGAATCGTAACCTGGAACATGCACGAGTCCCTCCCCAAGGTATACACTTATTCTCTCGCTCCTGTGTACGCATTCGTGGAGTACTTACAAGTACCCCATGGCCCAGGGCGATTTGCAGGAGCTCCTGGGCCAGGTACCCACGTATACCTCTCCCGTAGAAGAACATTCCTCAACCGGTCTTCCTCATTTACCCAACAACTCAGAGCACGCATACCACCTCGTTGTCATGTATGCCATATCTTTCTTCCTTATACCTTCTAGATATCCATGATTCATGTTTTTAGCGCTGGACAAGAGTGTCCGAGTCTATCAGGCATACCACTTGGCCTCGGCGCGGGTTTCAAGTTAGGGAGTGGAGACAAGGACAAGGAGAAAGATAGAGAACGTGACAAGGACAAGGATAAAGACCCGACAATGTCGAGCAAGAGCCCTCCGAGCCGCTTATCGAAAAACGCGGCTCAAAGGTCGAGCAACGAGACGAAGAGCCTGTCCCACACACCTCTGGCTGGACTTCGATACTCGAGGACTTCTTCGTCCACGGAATGACCGTTGTCGGTCCCAGTGCACGCGCAAAGGACAAGGGCTCGCAATCTGAATTGGGACACTCAAATTCAGCTAACGATATTAAGCGTCGCCCGAAGACAGGGACAAGAGGCCCGTACGAGATGCTAGTAAAAGAGCGTTTGATGGGGATTTATCTCGCGATATTTGTGCATCGCGATGCAAAACATCTTGTGCGGGGTGCGTCCATTCTCACTCACTGTACGGGACGCGTGTTGAATGCTCGGTCGGTAAGGCACGTCCAAGTCTGCGGTTACCGCAGGACTAATCGGTGGACGAGTGGGCAACAAAGGCGCTGTCGGAATTAGCTTGAAGATTGCGAATACGACGATGCTGTTCGTCAACGCGCACCTGGCCGGTGACTTTATTTATCCCTGATCACGATTATCTAAGTTTTCTGATGCACGCTGAATGTAGCACATGAGGGAAAAGTTCCCCATCGATTGGCCAACCTGGCGAAAATCAAGGTATGTTGAAGCGAGCCTTGAGTGAGTCTTAGCTAAGATAGTATCATGCAGAACGGATTGGCCGTAGACGATTTTCTTCAACCAGATGACCCGCGGATGGTAGCCGAAGGTCTGGCGTTTGTTGCCTAATTTCAGAACCCAGTTTACTCACTTCATGCAATCCACAGACATTACAGATCGTTTTGACTTCACATTCCTGTTTGGTGATCTCAACTTCCGCCTTGATCTCTCGCGCCTGCACGCAGACTGGCTCATATCCCGTCGTGGTACGACCGTGTTTTGTTCCTCATTTCTACCTCGCACTCAATGACTCGTTCTAGAATATGCACAAGCACTCGCCTTTGACCAATTGTATAACATTATGCGGAACGGACAAGCGTTTGTAGGGTTTCACGAGGGGACCATCAACTTTCCCCGACATTCAAATACGACGTTTTGCGTACGACCAGACATAAACGCCGACGTTCGAAGCACGCACACGCAGCTATGGGAGTGGTTGCTCCCCTCTCACCAGAACCCGCCGATGCGGATGAACAACGAGAACTAGAAGCGAATCATGACTGCGGACATAGTGAAGTGAGCTCTGAGGATGACACAGAACTTGCGTCTGTTATTTCGTCCGGGACGACGACGTACTCTCAGCGCGACCATATGTCAGACGAAGATAATGACTCTGGTGCGGAATCGGATTACCTTCGCAGGAGGATGTCTTTTCCACAACGCAGCGGCGGGCTTGTCAAGAGGATCTCTATGTCTGCCGCACAACGCGCAAAGTCCAAATTGGCCGAGCTCATCAATGCACCATCATCTCAACATTTTGTACGCTCACGACGGGCTAACACGCCCACTCCGCAGTTCGGAGCCAACGGCAAAAGTCCTAGGAGTGTTCAGACGACGCCACTTCTCAGCCGGCGTTCGATATCGTCGATCGACCAGCCCCCTGATGGTATTCTTGCGTCTTCGCCTCCGCTGAGAGCGCGTGTGCAACCAAGTCCTTCCTTCGTTGGTGATGGGACAGCAGAGACCGAGGATGATAGGGGGGTGTACGACTCGAGTAGCAAGCAGCGCGTTCCAAGCTGGTGTGATCGCATCCTTTTCAAGTCGACCGTCAAGCCCGACCCAGAGCCCGAGGACGACACGCATGCCGCGCCTCAGCGAAACCCCGTGAGCCTGCTGGCGCAAGCTTGGCGGTCCTTCAGACGTTCGTCGTCATCCTCGCTGCGCTCCGCCCACAATGTGACAGCAAATTCCATCACCGCCACTACACTATCGTCATCTAACCCGATCTCTTCCACGTCCTCTGCAGATTCAGAGCCCGGCAATGCTATGCAGCCGCCCTGCCGACTCCTTACGTGCCACGTCGCAAGCGCGTACGACCCCATTCAATCGACACTTCAACTCTCGCTTCTCCCTCTCAGCCAGCATCTCTCGCTACAGTTCGCCCAGGTACTTCGTCGGGCGTGCAAACGCAACGCCCTCCCGGCGTAAAAGGCAACACGCCGCCGAACCCCCCTCCACTCAAGCCGACAGCACTATCGGCCCTCGCTATCAGTCCGGATCAGCATCATCGCGAGCCGGTGTCCTTGTTTGCGAGCAATATGACAAGATCATCCCCGACGTCGTCCTCTGATGGTCCACTCAGTGCTACGTCACCGACCAGCAGTGGCAGTGGGCGGCGAGGTCATTCTCGCTGGCGATTGATGTCCTTCCTTTCTCGCGATGCTGAGGCAGCAAGGGACGCGACCGGGCTTGTTGATCATGTCGCTACTTCTACCGCTGTCGCCAACCCTACCGCCGATGCTGATGCCGAATCCCTGAGACGCATGACAGGGACCGCCGCACCATCGTCCTCGTTGCCGAGTGGTGGTGAACCCGATGGGGCTTCAGCCGCCACCGAGTCTCCGCGCCATCGCAAAGGTGACATCGTGTGTCTAAGTTATAGGACGTTGGATGATCGGGGTATGCGTCGGCTTGAAGGGCGTAGCGACCACCGGCCTGTAATCGGGGTGTACGCGATCTATATTTAATGGTTGTGCACTTAGCAACATATACATCACCCCGTGTAATTTGCCTATTTATCTATCCGCACGCTCATTGTCTTTCACATTGTGGATACATGCGACTCTTTACCTTTTTTTTATCGCATTCACTTTCCGTCCTTCCTTCATTAGACTTATAGCTACATGCAGTGCTCCTCTCGCTCTTTCGCTTATTTCTTTCTTTTTCAAAGTCCCCAAGGAACTGTTATGAACTACGTCGCTCGGCGTATATCCACGATACTACTATTATTCCAGTGACCTTCCGAAACTGACACGACACGGCTTCGCTTTCGGGTTACTCAGTACAGATACCCCCGATTGCGATTTATATATATACAGTATATATATACTGTACATGTGTATTTGTACCTGTGCCATGCATACCCCAGAACCAAGAATTGATAGAGGCTAGCTATCTGACGGCAATGGGTGGATTGTCTCGCTTATTTGGCTTATCTACCTACCCCTATAGTACCGTCTCGGAAGCGATTGAAGTTTTTCCTGATGCGATAATGGAAGGATGACTTACGTGGGGTGGGTAACAATTTGACTCAGGGCTCCGACGGCTCACCTTCTCAGTCTTGATAGTGCCAAGGCGACGTAGAAGGTTCACAAGCATGATACGTGAGCTTAGACTTGTCGTCGAGACCGCCGATATCGTAGCCATTCTCGGGAATGAGATAACATGGTCGAGATCGAGTCCTAGTGTCGTGTAAGTGTAGTTGACAAGGCCTTCAGTGCCCTTCACATCCTGTTTAGAACCGTGGTTGAAGTAAGAGCGAAACCACGGCTGCCGAACGCTGGAAACTCACTTCCCTAGTAGTATTCAACTGCGGCACGACTAGCGAGAGGTGGTGAAGACGACATGACAACAGACCTTTGAGGGTCTCTACGCCAATGGAGCCCTTCGGGCATAGGTGCCCATACAACGCTTGGTATAAAAGATACAGCTTGCAGAGACCAATCTGATTGGAGGCACGGAACTTCAGTTCAATCCCGTACAACTGAGGCGACGCTCCCCTTTTTGCAACCTAGGACATGCTAGACGGGCGAACAAATATGTTGTTGCTAAGATAGCAGCTGCGAGATGGGAATGTCGTCCGAGATAAAAGGGAAGAAGATAAGAGAGAAGGGAGAACGAGAGAGGTGGAACAGAGTCGTCACGGACAGCGGTTTCGTAGACGCAAATGTTGAACGAACGGGAGAAGCACACGAGCGAGAGCGAAGAAGAGGAGAAATAGAATACTGGAATGATGAAGATGGGGATCCTTGACGAACGAAGGTGGCTCAAACACATGAAGGTCCCTACTGAGCGCTGAGCGCTTGAGTCGGCGAGAGTAAAGACCGACGGTATCGAGTACTGTAGGTACGCGCGTTTTCGCTGCGCCGGTGGTATGAAAAATAAAACAAATGTCAGTAACTGTGAAACGAAGCTAAACGAATGCGAATGAATAGGAAAAGTATACTAGTGTCGCATGCATGTCGATGTCGCGGCTAGGTTGATCGTCCTTGACTGGAATCTGTAAAGGGAGAAGGAGTCGGCGAACGGGGTCTGTAACAGGATGCTGTGAGTGCAGGACTGTCTTCCATTCGCTCGCAGTTGTCTTGCGCCGGAGGTCGAGAGGTCGGGTAATGATCGAGAGGGCGTGAAGGATAAGAAACTATCATGAAAGCATGAAAGGAGGTTGTTGACGGACGAATAGGGAAGTACTGAAGGGGGCTAAGAGGCGCGCTCTGGGCTTCGTTCCGAGCGTAGCTCCGACGTGCTCTTCAATCAATGGATTGTTAATTACGGTGTCACAGAAGCGCCGACGGTAACTAATGTTAATGTAAAAGTCATGCTGCAACATGCCCACCATATTCCGACAGTACTTCCGTAATTTCCTTAAATCGCCTCGCCACGGCAATGTCAGAAGGGGTCATACCTTCATCATTCTCCACATCTACATTCGCACCATGCTCGAGCAGCACGCGTACGACCTCGACCCTCTTATTGATCACCGCCATGTGTAATGGCGTTGTACAGGAATTGCCCCGCGCGTCTACATCAGCACCATGCTGAAGCAGTAGTTGGGCGATGTGAGAAAACCATTGACGGGGACGGTGGCACCGTAAGGGATCCCGGATCGACACATAGTGTAACGCCGACCATTTGTGACCTGTCCTCGCGTTGACATTTGCCTTGTATTCGAGTAGGTGCTGGACCATATCAAGATCTCCGAGCCAGGATGCCGAAATGAGTGGAGTCATCCCATCAAATCCGAGGACATCGACGTCTGCACCGTTCTGATGGAGAAACTCTACAACCTGAAAATGCCCTTGCGCCAACGCTGCGACCAGCGGTGTCACATACCAGCCACCATGGCTGTTCAAATGCTGTGGATGCTTTTCAAGTAGGTGTCTTACAAGATCCTTGAATCCGCCCAATGCGGCATAGTAGAGTGGGGATGCCGGCGTGCTGGATTTGTGGCTGGACATAAATAATGAAGAGTTGGGCTTGGGTTTAGAGTCAAGGTCGAATATCCGGAGCCAGGCCGCGAACTGTGGCCTGTCCGAGTCGAACAAATTTTCCATAGCCTTTTGTAGGCCTAACGGCGCGCCTGCACATTGAACATGTGTTACCAAGTGTTCAGCGGAGTATTCCACTAGGGAAGAGCGATGCCTGATGGCATCCTCTTCGACGGTACTGCCCGGCTGCAGTAGAGCACTTAAGCATATTTGCGCCAGTGTCATATGCGCATGCTCGAGATCGATATGATAAGGCGAGACATCTTCACTTGAAGTGGCCAGCCGCGCTGACGTCAGGAATTCCCTGACGGAAAAATGCGAAAATTGCACTATCCGGGAATCTCCTGTCCTAACGATGGTGATTAAACTGGAGCTAAGAGTCAGAAGTGCTTGCTCTTGATCCTCCCAGCGCCAATCGAGTCTCGACTTGGGAATTCCTTCTGCATCTTCGACATCAATTGCGCAAACTTCTGCGAGCTCCTCCACACGAAGTGGGCGAATAGCCACAGCGAGGCATTGCAATATACGACGAGCGTGATCTCGGTTCGGTTTCTTGATATCCTTCAGTACACGCGCATACGCCTCGTCCAAAGACGAGGGTAACTCATCGAGGGTACGCGGGACACTTGCTGGAAAACAGTGATGGAGGGTTTCCAGCTGACAGGACGTCCACCGGGATCTGGTTAAATGTTTTAAGCGGTACTCGCGAGTGTAAGGCAATTCACTCAATTCACTCACACATCCGAGCCGGCTCTTTCAGAGAGGGTCTTGATGTCCGGTGGTGATAACCATTCCTGAAAGCTTTCCCGCAATTGGTTTCCTAAAAGATCGGTAAGGACCCGAGTGAAGACTAGTGATATTAGGATATGACAAACGTTTCATCTCAGTTACGTCTTTGGCTTTTTCTTGCATCGCTTCATTTCCGTCTGGGTGGGTCAAAGTAATGTACTATCTCGGGGATTGACTTTGGACGTTTTACGCACCAGAAATGACCTCGTCGCTGGTGGCCACCGTATTCACGAGGGTCGCTTTGTCATTAACAGTATGAATGACCTTCACATTTACGACAGTGGCCATAATAACTTGTATCAGCATGTCTAGCCTCTTCAGCGAGTCTTCGATCTCTGACTTTCTGATCAGCGTCTTCAAATACTTTCCTGAACACAGTCAAGTTCACAGCGACATATTAGTACAGAAAATACTTACTGATACCTGGCTTATTCTCTACCATCGCAATCCCTATAATTGCGAGTACCTCGACCATTATCTGAATAATTTTGTCCGTCACCTCCGTAGTCATAAACTCCAGGTACATTTTGATGGGTCGGAAACACATTTCGATGTGTTTCATCAAGTCCATAAGAGTGTCTTGGCCTGCTTGAGTGTCCTTGGCCGCCTGAGGGATAGGCGTTACAATAGCTCAAAGAAAAATTATAAAGGATACACACCAAGAGGAGAAGATAAAATCCGGTGAATATAGCGCTCACAGGCGGAAATATCTACAAGTATATGTGAGTGAAGAACTCAGACATATGTCTTGAAACGTACGAGTCGGACTCCCAGATCAAGAGTCGTCGAGAGTGCATAGAGGACGCTCACGATTGGGTCAAGCAACTTGACCCATCGCGTCCACAGCACATCGCTGTTCCATGATTGATCTGGCCCCTCGAATTGCTGCCGTAGGACGAAGAGGACGTCGCCGGGAGAGCCGCATGAAACAAACCGGGCGGTGAGGGGATATGTAAGCAGGTTTTTTTTGGTGCGTTTTTGGTATGTGTCCAGGGCGCTATTGACGACGGGCTGGAACTGAGAAAACGAGAATAGAGAAGTCATACGTGGTGAAGGAGAGCGGGAGAGCAGCTAGTTAGGGGTGGGTTCAGATATTGGTTGGGTGTTGGTTGGGCGAGCCAAATATTTAACTTATGTTAGCCTCTTGTGGACTGCTCCACAAGAGCGAATATCTTTAGGGGCCTGTTTTGGTGCCGTTCTCCCCCAGCGGCAACTTAGAGGGGTTTGTATAATAGGAGTAGGAGATGATGTGATGGAGTGACGCTACACAGAGTAGACTGACGCAATGGAGGATTATTAACATGAACGCAGGAAAGCCTGCGGGGGTCGATTTGTGTATCAGGCAGCTGGGTATCTACGGGCTAAGTCTTATTTATAGTAACTGCAAACATTTACCGCCCAACTTCTTCACCCGTTCTCAATCCAATGAAAAGGAGTCGATTTAGAGATGTACTGTAAGGAAAACTGTTTGGGACCAAGTCCCAATCTGATTCTGGGTAGCGTGAGCCCTGTGATTTGCGGACGGTCACTGCCAGGCTAATAGTAAGGGTAACCGTTGAGTGAAGCCTTGAAAGAGAAATTCGGGGCCGTGTGCGCGTACGAGATCGGGGCTCATTCGGATCATCGGATGAGCGCTGAGCGCTGTTGGTCAGTGGCGGTCAGCCAGCGGATGCAAGTTTAGTCAGCCGAGTAGCCACGAGAAAGGTGGCTGAACGAAGGCAAAGAAGCTGTTGGTGCGAAATGGTACGGAATGCTGCCAATTTTTTGGGAGAGATGTATGTATTGGACGTGGGGAAAAGCATTTTGGAAGAAACAGAGATGTTCACAAATCAAGTTCGTGCGTCGGAGGCGAGTCAACGCCAAGGTCGGCGGATGCAAATTAGGTAAGCAAAATCGAGCTTTTTTCGAGCGAAAAAAGCACCGAGATGACTAGGGAAACAGAAACAAATTTGCGATAGAAACGTGAAATATATTTGGCCAACTACGCTACACGTAATATAGCTCAGGTAAGCATAAAGACTATGCGACCTCGTTGGCTCGTATAAGATAGAACGGAAAGACAGAGGGAGTGTAATAGTGAAGGTGTAGAGCTAGATATGAAACATGTATTGGAGATGAGAAGGTAAAGAGAGATTTGTGTCACGCAGTAAACTCTCCCTGCTGAGCGACCGCTTGGGACCGGGCTTCGAAATGCCTGACAGATGGTGTCGAAGGACAGCACCCCAGATTCGTGCAGTGAGCCGAATGAAACCTGTAGCGGAGCACAGGCAACGCACATGCGAAGTTGTGGAGAGACAGAGGATGTGATGGAGTGACGCTACAGAGTCACAGACTCGGACGCAATGGAAGGGGATTTATTGTAAGGCAGGTGCCATCAGGAACCAACACCTCTTATAACATGAATGCAGGAAAGCCTGCGGGGGCTGGCTGTCCCGATACAGGTCCATTCGCATATTACGTACCTGCCAGTACTAGATGGAAGCAGACTGTCCAACCGATTCCAACTATGTGCAATGAAAGTGGGACAACGGCAAAGGACTTGATGTCCACTTGAGTTGGAGGTCATGCAGAACGAGTGGTTCGACGACGGCACAACAACAGCAAGGCATTTGATGTCCACAGGGTCATGTGCACAGAGTGGAGTGCAAGTGGGTGACATACAGGGCGTGAGCGTGAGCGTGAGGGCGTGAGAGAGCAAGAGCACGACGCTTGGAAGACGAAGTGCGGTTGGGGCTTACCTCTGCCAACGTTTTCGATCGAGGCTGAAGGCCCGAAGATGGGCCTTCAGCTTGGTCTTGTTCCTGCTGCATGGGAGGTGATACGCGCCGCACAGCTCGGCGAGCTGCTTTCTGGTCATGACGGAGCTGACGGGTAAATCAGTACAGTGTTTCACCATTCCTTGTCTCACCACCGTTCCATGTCTCACCAATAGAGAAAGTCTCTCATTTTTCACTCTAAAATTCTGATAAATTAGTATAATCTCAAGCCCCATATAGAGTACCTTCTAGCTGAGTTTGGGAGAAATTGGATGTATTCTTCTTGTCAATTAAGTGCGATCATGTTTGAGGTTTGCCGGATTTGTCATGAAGCAACTTTTATTTCCTTAAAAGCTTCAAACACAGAGATGAAAAAAAGAGCATCTCAATCTTTCTGAACAGATGTGACCTTTGGCTATAATTTTCATCTGCAAATCCAAACCATTGGACCAAAATTGCGTTCACCAGCACCATCTTTTGTTGAGTGTGACTTGTTGAGCCGCTTGAGCCGCTTGAAGCGTGACAGGAGCCATGCTCAGGAATGGAGTGACGTCGGTCACAATGCGCACATTTGCGTTACTGTCACTCTATGTCACACTGAGACAACAACTAGTTTTCCGTGACACTCAACGCTCTAAAGTATTATATAGGACAACTTGATCAAATCCACTCCGTTTAATCTATAATTTTGGTATACTACCCTTTGTTTATTTGAGTATGGATATGTGCACTTAGTTGAGCCAAAGAGGGCCAGTGGCTGTTGTATAAATTGAAATACAGTTTGGTGAGACAAGGAGTGGTGAAACACTGTAGCCGGAACGAGCAAGAAAGAGAGAAAAGAAAAAGGGGAAGGGGAAGGGCTCACATATTCGTCATGCAGGCCTCCATTGCGCTGTCTGGCAGTGGGAGCGCACGGTCCATGGTGTCCTCGTCTGCCTCCACCATTTCACAGCCACCGACGCCAGGTCCAACGCCGTCAACATCGATGGGCATCGTCTCCTTCTCCCCCTCTGTGGCAGTGGTAGTCGCGGTGGTGGTGGTGGCCACAACGGCGGCGGCAGAGTCCCCCCAAGTGATGACGACGGGGATGAGAAGGCCCTGAGTTTGTGTCACCCCGTAGCGCGAGCGTGAGAGCTGACAGAGCTGACAAAACCGACAAAACCGAGCCAGTCTTCTTTGACAGCTGGCGGCCCACGTGATCTCGGGAAAGCGGACACTTCTAGCCGTGAGCAACGTGAAACGTAATATATTTGACCAACTACGGCTACGTAAGACAGCTCAGGTAAGCATATGGTGTTTTGGTCACATGAACCGAAGCCACGCTTGTTCAGGTCCGGTCCGGACAGAAGAAAACTCCGGCCCCCGAGAACCGGACCGATGGTCCGGTTCGGCCCAAAGCGTTGGACCGAACAAGTTCGAACCAAAGCGTTGGACCGAACAAGTTCGAACCAAAGCGTTGGACCGAACAAGTTCGAACCAAGGTTCTGAACTAAACTTATCCCTAGACTTGGGGTACGAATTTTCCGGCTCGCGCCAACTTCTGTTGGGAAACGCGCTTTCTCGCCCTTCGTACTCAGGTCCTACCACCTACAAATATCCCACCAGCATCACCCTTGTGCACAATTTAATTCCCTTCTTCATGTCTAATACCAGTCGCCCGACGGACACCTCAGGCTTGCACCTAACCTTTCTGGTAGTCATCAACAATGCACTACAGGCATACAAGGAACGCACCGGTACTGACTTGACTGCACACTCTCTGACTGCTCGGATCGTGTCTTGCCAAACACCCAAAGATACTCTCGACGTTCTTCAGGAGCAACTCCATGAGTTGGACCAGTCCCGACACAGACATGAACGACTTAGTCTTATAGTGGACACCCTCCACGAATTTTTGGCCCCGCTTGGAGAGGGTGCTGGTGTGGTATGCTTCTTAGCATGCATCATTGCGTATGCTTGGGCTGAGTTTTGTCTCATCTCATTTTACGGTACGATAGGTATTCCCGCCTGCCAAGGCTATCTTTGCAGGAGTTGGAATAGTCCTCCAGGTGCGGCACATAATTCTTAAGAACTCCATGGGATCATTTTGATACCCATTCCCCTCAGGCAGCTAAGAATCACCAAACAAGCCAAGATACCCTTATCGACATTCTTGAGCGTATCTCGGAATATATCCGCCGTCTTGAGGCTTACACAGCAGCCTCGGTGCCACTGACCACAGAGATGATGTGTATGTTGACTCGGGTGATGGTGGAAATCATCACGATCCTAGGGGCGGCAACTAAACAACTTGATGGAGGCCGAACAAGAAGTAAGTGTTTGCCTTACAAAACACGACTGTGACAACATTAACTGAAGGGTCCATATTCAGATTTCATTGCGAAACTGACCAGGCATTCAGAGACCGAAAAAGCAATAAGAAGGCTCGATAAAATGACTACAGAAGAAGCTCGGATGGCGACTGCTCAAAACCTGTCAGTCAGTCAGGCTCTTGATGGGAGAGTGAGGGACCTTGACAACAGGGTCATGAAGGTCATTTCTGGTATGTAAATGTCTGTCACAGCGTCAACAGCGCTTAAAATGGAACCGATTTATCTTTTAGAGGAGAAATTTAAGGCTATTCACCAATGGCTCTCCCCACCAGACCCCTCAAAAAATCACAATGCCGCACGCGATACTCATTACAAGAAAGAAGCAAGCTGGTTCGTTCAAGGCGATGTCTTCCAGGAGTGGAAATCGACAGCTTCGGTTCTCTGGATCCAGGGAAAACGTAAGCCCCTCTGTCCAGCTTGACTCCGAGTCCAGGCCACCGATAGCATCTGGTATTGTAGCCGGCTCGGGCAAGAGCGTTATCTGGTTTGTGAATTTCAATGTTTCTTACCAGACGTGGCTGATCTTTTATTTCAGTTCCTCGATCATCCATGACATTGAGGCCATATGCAATGCCGGAGATGCATCGATGGGATACTTTTACTTCGACTTTTGGGATCCCACCAAACAACGCAAGCATGACTTGCTCACTTCCCTTCTCACCCAGCTTCCCGCTTTCTCGGAGCCTTGTTGTGAGATCCTGTCGAATCTTTTTTTGGCCCATGACAAGGCGGGGCCGGGCCAGAAACTGCCCTGCGATAACACTTTAACGGAGTGTTTGAAAAATATGCTGACGAGTCTCGATAAACAGCCAATCTACCTCATCATCGATGGACTCGATGAATCCCCGGACTCGTCTGGTTTTCCATCACCCCGTGAAGGGGTCCTTGATCTCGTGAAAGAGCTCATCGGCCTTTCTCGCACTGTGACTAATCTCCACATATGCGTCACGAGCCGCCAAGAAATTGATATTCAAGATGCTATCGAGCCGTTGGCGTTTCATCAAATGACCCTTCATGACCAAAGTGGACAAAAGAAAGCCATTGCGGACTATATTAGGTCTGTCGTTTACTCGGATACAGAACAAGTCATGAAGGGGTGGAAGACGGATGATAAGGAAGACGTCATCAGGAAGCTTTCCGACGGAGCCGATGGAACGTAAGTGAATTAATTGCCTTACAGCAATATTTACTTAATGATCTCAACCAGATTTCAATGGGCGTCCTGTCAACTGGGAGTCCTCCGGCACGCCCTCCCGTCATGTATCAGGCATACCCTCAACGAATTACCTGAGTCTTTGGACAAGATGTATGTGCGTACACTGAACGATATCAAAAAGCCAAACCGAGATCCCGCCCGTCGCCTATTACATTGCCTCGCTGCGGCGACTCGCCCTCTTTGTGTGGAGGAGCTCACAGAAGTGCTCGCAGTTGACCTGGATGATCCAGAAGGAATTCCGAAATTGAAACCCGATTGGCGGCAGGAGGACAATCCGAAAGTGCTACGGACCCTATGTTCCAGCCTAGTCACTATTGTCCAGACAGGCGGCTCCCAGATTGTATATTTTTCACATGTTTCCGTCAAGAAATTCCTGACCTCGGCGCGGCTCGCTAATCGAACCGAAGACATCTCACATTACCATATAGATATCAAGCATGCGCATACTGTACTGGCGCAAGCATGCCTTGCTGTTTTGCTCCAACTGGACAACCGTGTTGAAGAGTCCGCCATCTTGAAGCGCTCTCCGCTAAGTCAATATGCTGCTGAGCATTGGGTTGCCCATGCTCAGTGCGCGGGCGTGTCGTCGGGCCTACAAATGGCCATGGAAAGTCTATTTGATTCGAATGGACCACAGTTCGCGACCTGGCTCCGGGTTTACGATATCGACAATGAACCCAAAGTTGATTCACCACTCTTTTTATTCGCATACAACAACAAACCCAGGACACTGGCATCCCCGCTGTATTATGCTGCTTTGGGTGGATTCCAAAACCTCGTAAGACCTCTGGTAGTGAGGGACCCACGGTCTCTCAACAGTCTTGCCGGTTTCTGGGCGACGCCGCTGGTCGCTGCATTGGCACAAGGGCACTCTGGTATGGCGCAACTTCTCAGTGACAGTGGTGCAGATGTCAACGTCCATGGTTATAATGGAGAATCTCTTCTACACTCTGCGGCTTCCTATGGGAATCTCGCCTTGGTTAGTGAATTAGTAATAAAGTACAAGGCAGATGTCAACGCCCGGAACGTCAACAACTGGACCCCACTACACCATTCGTGTCAAGGTTTTCGCCATCCCTTGGCCGAATACGACATGTTCCCTCGACAATTCCCTGACGTTGCTCGACTGTTACTCGAGCATAGTGCAGATGTCTCTGCACAGACTGACACCTACTCCACTCCGTTGCACATAGCAGCGTTGTGTGGGAGAGTCGAGGTTGTACGTGTGCTGCTCGAGCACGGTGCAAAGTCAGGTATGAAGAACCAGGAAGGTAAAACGCCCTTTCAGATCGCGGAAGCACGAGGATATCGCGATATCGTGCGCTTGCTGTCGGAACATGCCACTAGCCCATCTAGTGGGAGTCGGGGAGCCGGATTTCGACGTACTATATAGGCATTTCTGCTGGAGTATAGGGACTGAGACTGATCACGCACGACATAGGCTCACATGCCTACGATCATATTCACATGTTACGGACATCATACCCGCTTCCTTACCAGCTCATTACTGAGCTCCATGCATATTTGCCTAATCGAGAACTGGCTCATTTTCTCTCCCAGACACGTTAAGACTATCCGCGCCGTGATTTTTGGAGTTCTTCCCGTTCATCCCATTGCGAGCCTCTCTTTCTGTCCATCCACGCGTCGCCTCCTTCTCCGCTTACCTCATCGCTCTCGCGCTAGCTGCGCCCTCCTCTTCTTTTCATTTCAGCAATTTCATGATGATGTAAAAGCCCAATGTCACACGTTGTGATTGTGATAAGTTACAGATCTCGCACTGTCTAATAATTTGATGAGCAGCCTACTGCCGTGCAGGTCTCATGAGACAATACACTTCGACATCCTTGTATCATCTTCGAGCTTCAATAACCCGCTAATGTGTCCACGTTTGGGAACACAGAATACAAACCGACGGAGATACTGGAAGTGCGGATCTGCCAGTGAATGACATGTAATCGAAAGTGGCGATCATCAAGCCACATGCCGGTAAACTACCGCTTCGAGATGATTGAACATCGAATCACGACTCTTGTCATCAACCTCTCCGTTCGTGTGCAAGTCGATTCTACTATGGTTATCCTCCCGCTGCAGATTATGAAAGAGAGAAGGTCGGACTTCGACATGGACACTGATCCCGACGCTCTTTTTGAACTCTTTGGGGAGCCTGAGGATGCGCACTCCTCTGCCGAGTACGAACGCGTTTGACCACGTTCAATTATATAGGGGCCCGGTATGGGTATACGTACTCGAACGCCGTTGTGCCATCGAAGTATGGAACACAATCATGGGTGATGTTGATCCCCGATTGCAACTGAAGTTGCTTGTCAAGCATGTCAAGTTTTGCCGAAGCCTAACTCGCTTCGTGCGCTCTACGGGACCAACAATGAGCAGAACGCAGTAATGGGATCTTCTGACCGTGGACACTGCTGAGATCCAGATTGCGTGTCTCTTTGACTCTTCTCCGCCTTTCCCAACTTTGATCCTTCCAGACTACAGTATTCCGTCACTGACGGTCTCGGTCTCGGTCACCCCGACACGCTCACTCAGTCTCTCGTCCTCCCTGCACCATAACCACAGCCACAACTACGACGGCGACCAACCATTTCCCTCCGGGCAGCTCCTCCCTCACCAACAGCAACAGCACCTCCCAGCATCCCATGCAAAAAGCTCGCAAAAACCCGCTATCACATATCTCACCCACCATCGTACCACGCATGGCACTCACCGCCGATCTCCGCACCAGTATAACACCTCCTAAAATGGAGCGTAACCAAAATTCTCGCACACCGCCCTCAAAGATACAATGTTCGCGGATGTCCCCGGACACAAGCGCAGAGTCCATCCCACTCGCAACCACCCTGGCACGGTCGATACCGCGCACATCAGTATGTCAACAACCGCGACTTGTGGTCACCCATCGGTATTGACGACTAGCAAGAGGCATACATCATGAATCATGATTCAGGAGCAGCAACACGGACGCAGCGAGAAAGTGATCTTCGTGTCCAAGCTTGCTTATACATACTTCATCACCCCTACTGGCTGCCACAGTAGATAAGGTTACATTCGCTTCTGAAATCCGGGCCTCCATCAGTACTACAGTACTACAGTAATTTTCAGTGGTTCGACCGAGTACATTGGGGGTTAGAAAGTAATGAAGTGAAGAGATGGACAACCTTCAACTTTTGCCCGAGGCCCTGCTTGCACTCACGGTCTTCACGAGTTGTTCATTACATTGTCTCGACGTGACACTGTCGAATCTCATCAATTCTCTGTATTGATCGGTCATAACAAAGTGTCATGATATAGGTCCTGCTTCAAATCTTCCCCGTCATCAGGTCTTCCCACCATACTCTAACTTAGTACCGGACCACAGCCACCCTCGTTTCCCAGCCTCCCTGGCTCGTTGACTCCAATAGATCGGGATTTCGAAGGCTCGCTGATGGCAGACAATCTTTCACGTCCCTACAATCCACGTAAGTTTCTTGTTGTGCACTGGCATGATCTCCCAACGACTGCCGGCTGATTCGATGCGATGTACAGTAGGTCGGGTGTTAACAATAGACGACCTCCCAGACGACGACCTCCTAGCAATATTCGATTTCTATGTGATCAGATATCAAGATCTAAGTTTCCATCGGTTACGCGAGTTCAGTTTAATAAGGAGGATAGGGGAGATAGAGTCGTGGCAATCGCTGGCACACGTTTGCCGACGGTGGAGATGCCTTGTTTTCGGGTCACCACGTCGCCTGGATCTGCAACTTTATTGTAGAACCAGAACATTTGCAAGGAAGGCTCTGGATATCTGGCCAGCCTTGCCTCTTTCCATTAAGGGCAGCGTCGACATAATGTCAGTGGACAGTGTCATTGCTGTACTCGAGCACAGGGATCGCATACGTCATATCGACCTCGAATGCAATACATTTTCGCAAATTGAAAGCCTTTGGACAGGAAAACTTTGGAGAGCAATGCAGGTGCCATTCCCGGAGCTCATAGCTCTGTACCTGTCATTTCGAAACTTGTCGTACCTGCCAGTTCTTCCCACTTCATTCTTGGGTGGATCCGCGCCACGTCTACGATACCTCGCCTTGAATTGCATTCCATTTCCGGGATTACCGAATCTACTTCAAAAGTGTCTGCCACCCACCTCGTCCAACTTTGGCTTCATAATATTCCTCATTTCGGGTACATTTCACCCAAGGCGATGGCCACTTGCCTCTCCATGTTGACCAGCCTCGAATCACTTCAACTTGAATTCGAATACCCCCAATCTTATCCTGACCTCAAAGACCAACGTCCATTTCCACCGACTCGCTCTGTCCTCCCCACTCTCATGAAATTT
This sequence comes from Russula griseocarnosa, assembly GCA_022884055.1. NCBI lineage: Eukaryota > Fungi > Basidiomycota > Agaricomycetes > Russulales > Russulaceae > Russula > Russula griseocarnosa. Next base: position 36,464 of record JAGKRU010000052.1, read on the forward strand.
TCGTTCAATGGGCTGAACGAATATTTGGAGGAATTTGCGGCCCAAATCGATGCCCCTCAACTCTACCGGTTGTCGATAGCGTTCTTCTATGACGCTGACTTCGACACCCCAGAACTCAACCAATTCATCAGCCGCACGCCAACACTCGGGGCATATGATGAGGCGCATCTTATCTTTGATAGTGAAAAACCTCCAGTCAGACTTCGTCAATCTCACCCTGAGCCTGGGCGATCTGACCTTACAATGGTCCAAGTAACAATCTTACCAGGCCAAGTGTTAGACCGGCGGCTTTCAATCCTGTCAAAAATCTGTACCTTGTCATTGCGTCTCCTTCTAACAATGGAGAACCTCTACATCGACATGAGGAGTCCATATTCACTACTCTTCGAGAACACCGACCCGGAATGGTTGGATCTTTTACTTCCATTTACAGATGTGAAAAATCTCTGCCTATCCAAGCTAGTTTCCCCACATATCGCGCTCGCTTTGCAAAAGCTCACTGGGGGAAGAACAACGGAAGTATTGCCCGCTCTTCAAAATATTCTCTTGGAAGGGTTCCAGCCATCAGAACCTGTCCAGGAAGGCATTGCACAGTCCATTTCTACGCGACAGCTCACCAATCGCCCCGTCGTCATTTCTGTTTGCCATAGAGACTTCTGGGACTATTCGGAGGAGGTCGATGGTTCGTAGTTGCCCCTCTTCCGCCTCGTTAACGATCCGTGTTGCAGTAGTGAGCATGGTAGAATAGTAGTACAGTAATTTTCAGTGCTTTGACTGAGTACGTTGGAAATTCGAAAAGAATGAACAACGCATGAAGACCGTGAGTGCGTGCAGGCGGGAAAGGCCCGGGATGGTGAAGAAGTACCTGTGTTCAATACGTCCGACTTTACGTAGTCTCAACGCCGAATTCCTTTCAACAACCTCTTAGTTGTATGTCAAGAAAATTTATTCTCTGTATTTATCGGTCATAAAAAAGTATCATGATATAGGCCCCGCTCCAAAACTTTCCCGTCATCGTCTTCCCATCGTAGAGACCATACTCTGGCATCACAGGCCCACAGTCGCCTCCCCTCGTTTTCTAGCCTCCCTGGCTCGTTAACCCCAATAGATCGGGATTTCGAAGGCTCACTGATGGCAGACAATCTCTCACATCCCTATAATCGACGTAAGCCTCTTGTTGTGCACTGGTATCATCTCCCGACGACTGCTGGCTGATTCGATGCGATGTAGGTCGGGTGTTAACGATCGACGATCTCCCAGATGACGACCTCCTAGCAATATTCGATTTCTATGTGGTCAGATATCACGATCTGGGTTTCCGCCAGTTGCACGAATACGGTTTAATAAGGAAGACAGAGGGGATAGAGTCGTGGCAATCGCTGGTGCACGTGTGTCGACGGTGGAGATGCCTTGTTTTCGGGTCACCACGTCGCCTGAACCTGCAACTTTATTACGTACCCGGAAGATCTGTAAGGAAGTCCCTGGGAATCTGGCCGGCCTTGCCTCTCCTCATTTTTGGCGCAAGCGGTGTCTACAAAGCGTCAGTCGGTGATGTCATTGCTGTACTCGGCCACAATGACCGTATATGCCAAATCGACCTCGAATGCTGTGTTGGAAAAACGGCGACGCGTGCAGAAAACGAGTGCGATTGTGTGGGACGTGGGGCAAACGCGCGAGGGTGCCCGGGTGTAAATACATGCACTTTATAGTACCCAAATGTATGTAACACGTCAGTAAGGTGAATGGAAGGATGATTAGCATGACATTAGAATGGTACTAAACTAAGCGAGCTAGGGAGGGATGAGCCACGCGAGCTCGATTTCAACATGCTGTACATCTTCACAAATTGAAATTTGAAAACCTTTGGGCAGCAATGCAGGTGCCATTCCCGGAGCTCGCAGCTCTATACCTGTCAATGGAAGACATGTCGTACGTGCCAGATCTTCCCAATTCATTCTTGGGTGGATCTGCGCCACGTCTGCGATACTTCTACTTGCGTTCCATCCCATTTCCGGGATTGCCAAAATTACTTTTGTCTACCACCCAGCTCGTCGAACTCTACCTTCACGATATTCCTTGTTCCAAGTACATGTCACCCGAGGCGATGGTCACTTGCCTCTCCATGTTGACCAGTCTCGAAACACTTCAACTTGGACGTTTCGGATCCCCTCCGAGTCCATCTTATCCCTACCTCAAAAGCCTACGTTCATTTCTGCCAACTCGCTCTGTCCTCCCCACTCTCATGAAATTTTGGTTCCAAGGGACGAGCAAATACTCGGAGGAATTTGTGGCCCGGATCGATGCCCCTCAACTCTACCAGTCGTCGACAACGTTCTTCATTGACCTTGACACCACAGAACTCAATCTATTCATCAGTCGCACGCCAACACTCGGGGCATATGATGAGGCGCGCCTCATCTTTCGTCATTGCGAAGTTCTGGTCAAGCTTTACCCTGAGCGATCTGACCATGCAATGGTCCAAGTAAAAGTGTTATATTGGGAGCGTTCATCCCTGGCGAAAATTTGTACCTTGTCGGCCTCGCGTCTCCTTTTAACAATCGAAAACCTCTACATCGACTGCCATGGGTATCCACCAGTCGCTCGGACGGTCTGGTTGGACATTTTACTGCCATTTACAGCTGTGAAGAATCTGTACCTATCCAAGCTAATTTCGCCACATATCGCGCGCGCTCTGCAAGAGCTCACTGGAGGAAGAACAGCAGAAGTGTTGCCCGCTCTTCAAAATGTTCTCTTGGAGGGGTTCTAGCCATCGGAACCTGTCCAGGAACTTGAAGGCATTGTGCAGTTCATTTCTGCGCGACAGCTCACCAATCATCCTGTTGCCATTTCCGTCTGGGATAGGGATAGAGACTTGGTGTAGGACGAACTGTAGTTATTCCTTTTGGTCCCCACTCTCGTCCTCTTTCGAACCCAAGGGTAATCCAGCGCCTGAGGAGGACGCTTGGGGTGAGTTTACCTCGTCATTTATGAGCGTATCAGTGTGTTGTCGTCCGTCTAACCGTCCGTTTCATCCTCCGAGAATACTTGAAATAATACGTCCATGTTCGTGTGTCGTGTGAACGTAGTTAACCTATGCGATGATCGAAAATTTACGCAAGTCAAAAACTAAGAGTGTGTTCGGCGCATTTTGTCGCGCGGAATTCTGTCGCAAGTTGCCGCTGTCGCGCGCCCTCGCGACAGCGGCAGAATTTTTGGAGTTTTTGGAAATGTTTGTGGCCGTTCGGGAAAATAAAAAATAGATTTCTGAACTGTCTCAATGTATGACAAAGCGTTACAACACGTGAGCTGTGAGATCTTCATCTCGATCAGCTTGGGAGCTTGTCGATCAATTTGATTTTGGATTATCTTTTACAGTACTGATTACCCTGCATCCTTGTATGTGTGCTACTAATGTACCTACTTGAGATGTGGATTTTGTGCAGAATACGAGGGAGAGTGTAAGAGGGAACAATTGCTCCCCTCACAGGTACACTTTGTTTTGTACACTGGGGTGAGCGGAGCATTTGGTTTATTATATAATACAGGCAGATTACCCTTTCCGGGCCTTTGTCACCTTATATACCTCCAAATTAAAATAATGTGGTGTGCTAGACTGGCCATGGTCCGGTCTGGGAACATGGCGGACCGGGTCAAGGGGTGTCGGACTTGCGAAGAAAGACCGCGGCTCGTATTTTTTGGAAACGGCTGGGAGCGATGAACTAACTAGGTATGTAATCAGTGGTACTCCCATATATGGTAGTACGTCTGACGAATATGGGTTGATGTGATTACATAACCCGGCTGAGCTCTGCATACGACGCGGACCTCCTTCACTCATTCTACAACACTCCCTATAATGCAGAACGTGCACACATGACTGCTGTGCTCACAACATTAACAGTTAAGGACTGTGCGACAAACGGGTGACCTCAAGGGCGCAAGTGCACATTCCCTCGAACCTGCGGCAGTTAGGGAAAATCACGGGTAACCCGTGGGTCAAAAAATGAAACCCGCACCCTTACAGCGGGTCGCGGGTTTCCCGCTCTCACGGGTGCGGGCTTTCACACGGGATTTGAGGGATCTGGCGGGTACCCGCCATGTAAGGTGTCATGGGTTGATGTACATTGATGTATTATAAACAAACAGGTGGACATGTATCTCAGAGTGTGCATTGCATTATAATCAACCAAGGAAGTGGAATTATGGTAAAATGAAGTACATTGTTTGGAGATAAACTGTTAAGGTACAAAATAGTACTTGAAGTGGTCGTGCAGGCCTCCGCGGGGTATAAAACTTTGTGAGCATGTCCAAATAGGCCTTGTACTTGTGGCCCTCACACTGCTAAGTCCGCGCGAAAGTGCAGCAGTGTCGAGAAAGAGAGGAAGGGGGGTGTTTGGTGTTCGGTAATTTGCGACGCGGATAGCCTTGCACCGCCGTGCACGTCTTGTAATTTTGTATCCGGGGCCGAACTATGTCTGTAAATACGTACCTAAGTTTTCTAAGGCCGCGGATGCGTGCAGCACTCTCAGAACTGGAGGGAGTGAGCCGCACTCAGCTGTGTACCGGTGAAGGCCATGTTGAAGCGCGGGAAAGCGGCAGGAAAGCGGCCCGATGAAGCAGAAACGCAGATTGCCACATTACATAATAGTCTGATTTCTTGCGACAGCAGAGCTCAGTGCACCTCAGTTCCCTCACTCTCGAGAGTGCCGCACACATCCGCGGCCTTAGAAAACTTCGGAGCGTCTTTATAAACATAGTGCGGCCCTGGATACAAAATTACAAGACGTGCACGGCGGTGAAAGGCTATTCGCGTCGCAAATTACCGAACACCAAACACCCCCCCTTCCTCTCTTTCTCGACACCGCTGCACTTTCGCGCGGACTTAGCAGTGTGAGGGCCACAAGTACAAGGCCTATTTGGACATGCTCACAAAGTTTTATACCCAGCGGAGGCCTGCACGACTACTTCAAGTACTATTTTGTACCTTAACAGTTTATCTCCAAACAATGTACTTCATTTTACCATAATTCCACTTCCTTGGTTGATTATAATGCAATGCACACTCTGAGATACATGTCCACCTGTTTGTTTATAATACATCAATGTACATCAACCCATGACACCTTACATGGCGGGTACCCGCCAGATCCCTCAAATCCCGTGTGAAAGCCCGCACCCGTGAGAGCGGGAAACCCGCGACCCGCTGTAAGGGTGCGGGTTTTTCGCGGGGCGGGTGCGGGTTTCATTTTTTGAACCACGGGTTACCCGTGATTTTCCCTATTTCCGACTCATATATCGTATTAACTTTGCAATTTGGTAAGAAGTCAACTTTTTTCGAATCCGGGATCCACAACGGACTAACTATCTAACCCCCGGTCCCGGATTGCCGGCCCGACACCCCCTTGGACCGGGTTTGCACACGAACCGGACCCTTTGTTCAGGTTCAGGTTCAACACCTTGCACAAACCTGGACCTGAGGTTTGAACCCGAACCTTAAGAGCAGTGACCAGAAAAAGGAAGAAATTTTATTATGTTTAGTTCTATCACTAAACGCAGCAAAACGCCAAACTGCTCTAAAGCCTCCTATGGCCTAGTCCATTGAATCATTGACGCCCATTGTTGTAGCATGAGAAAGGGGGGCACACCAGGGAGCAAAGTGTGGAAGCTGGAGCTTGAGGGGTTTTGTCGTACGGCGTGTTGGGTTGTGAACACATCGGTGTTGTACACGTGTCAATACTATGAACACAGGTACGGTACGGGTCTGTCGGGCCGGACAACTTTACACCGGGGCATGAATACTGCAGTATTGTTGTAAACCTGCAGGTCCATATAGACCCACAGTTCATCTATTGCAATACAAACCATAAACATGTAACTATCTACAGTACTTCTCCTTGGCATTCTTAAATCTCGACAGCCTCAATTGTAATAAGCTCCTGAACGTTATGCGCTACATGATGCAATTTGAAATGGTTCGTGAGGTGGCGTGTAATGGAGTTGCATTGATAGTCTGGGGTAGATAGAGTCATCTGGCGTCACAGGAGGGACCCATTTGGAACGCCATTTAATCCACTCAGCGTCCAAAGCATTAAGCTCAGTCGTTGAGACGAGTGGCGTGCCTGCGCACAAAGGCTCAAGGTACTTACCAAGTACCATAGCTCGGCGAATGTGTCTTGGCTCTGAAAGGCGGTCACTAAGCAGGTACAGCAGCATCAAGTCGTGCAATCAGTTGCACAATTATCAACGGGAAGGATAGAGATGGGAGAATCTGAGCGGAGAGGATTGATTAGCAATTGAGCAGTTAGAGGATACAGTATGCACAGTGGCACAGTAGGCATCGGTAGCTCAGACAGGATGCTTACCTTTCATTGTGAATGGAGATATCTCATGTGCACAGCCCGGGCAGTCTCAGAGGAACTGAGATGGTAGTGCAGTACCCGGTGCATTTTACCTGTGCACTTCTTTTATCGCCGGCTTCTTTTGATAGGTGGGATGAACACAGAGAGAGGGAAACGGTATTTAGAAAACTAGAAAGGATAAATTAGATGTCGGAGTATGGCCAAACCAAAAAAAAAATTCTTTTGCACCTCAGCAGACTTTTCTGTTGACGTTGCCACCTGCTATTCACTATCCGTCACCAACATGAGACGGGGTGAGTGTGACAAAGTTGATACATCACTCATTGTCACAGAACCACGCGTTCCTCGACCAACAGCACGCGCACGAGGTTTTGATCATCGGGAAGGGTTGAGTGCGCCAAATGTTTCTGAAAAGGTGAAAGGTTACTTGATCATGTCTCAAATATAATGGGCATAGTAACTTACCCTGACCCTGCAGGCCCAAGACTGCACCTGCAGAGTCTGTTGGCAAAGCGGATTCAGAAAAAAAACGTGAGCGTTATTTGATGTCATGAAAACGCAAAAACTGATAAATTGTTGAAGAACTCACGATAAATACCTTGTTTCTGAAGGATGCATCAAAGCCTGAAGGAGAGGCTTGTAATCCGGATGGAACATTAAAGGATGCTGACAAAATGGAATGGTTGAACTCGCCATCAGATTTGGCACCGGTGTCATTTGAAACCCGTCAAGAGCATGTTTTACATGTACTTAATGATGATGAACCTGATGACGAACGCATCACAAAAAGGCGTCGAGTAAGCTAATGTTCAAATTCCGTAGAGTATTTACCACTTACATGATTTACATCCTCACTTCACTCCAGCTATACAAAAAGCGTGATGCAGTCCCTTTAAGCGACAATGTTTTGTATGAAAGTGGTGTGGAGAAGTTGCCAAAGGAAGCCGCACAACCAAGATCAGTGACTGTTGACACCGGGTCTACTGAAGGGGATCCTGTTGACGAAGGGTTTAATGAAGTTGGAGATGGCTTAGAAACTGAAAGCGAAGATGACAATCCAGAGGCAACAAGACGATACTGGGAAGCAAAGCGGAAGAAAGAAGGTGTTTACAAGGTGAGAGTTATAATGTGCCGTGGCCTGTGAAGGCTGTGATGCGCGTGATGCGTGATGCATGCTGATTTGATTGCTGATGTTTGTTTCTTCAAGCCCAAGAAAAAAAGTCGGAACATGCAGGATTTACGACTCTGTTTCACAAAGGATGTCCGCACGATCAAAAACGAGGAAGTGGCAGGCGAGTATTGCAAGTTATGCCTGTACGTTGCCGTTGAGATTTTATGTTTTTCTGGCCTTTAACCCAACATACATACCCTAGAGAAATAGGCACAAAAAAAGCAGATGCCTTTTTCACCGGAAATGGTTCATCCCATCGAACACACATCACAAGGTATTTACCCTCTTATTACTAATAACCCGGATTTGTTTGAACTGATTGGTTTTAGGTTTCATTACTGTCGATATCTCAAAATCTGTGCAGCCAAGGGTATTGAGCCAAAGGCCCGCGCTCCAGAAGAATTCCAAAAGAAAAACAAGTACGTCACACCAAAAGTTAGTGGTGCTTTAAGAGACTGATCATGCTCCGCATGAAGGGGACAGAAAACGATGAATGGTTTTGTTGTTGCAGTGAAGAAGCCAACACCAGTTCCACCCGTTACAAAAGTGGGCTTGAGGGAATATCTACTTGAGTATATTGTTGACAGTGACCTGGTATGATATTCCTTTTGTTGCTGGGGTGTCACCGCCGCTACTAGCGACCGCCGTGTGGTAGACTTTGAGTAGTACTTGAAGCAGAAGAGCTAAGGGCTAAGCCCCTTAGGTGCGTCTGAGTAAGGGTACGTAGCCTCTGTACGTTATACCAGAGGTTCCCCTTGTGAAGTAGAGAGCTCGAGCGAGAGGGAAGAGTGTTTGTGGTCACTAGCCTCGTATTCTGATAGACAGGAGACTCAACTTGGAGCTTCCCAATCCAAGTTGAAGCCGTATAAATACATCCCTGACTGGACTAATGGAGATGCGAACCCGTAGACGGAGAAACCAGTATGGGGTAAGTAACTAATTCAACTGTACTACCTGACTGTCCCAAGAATGCCCGACGGAACGATAACAAGCCGATGGATACAATTACAAACCCCGGACAATCCGTATCAATAGCTCAAACACCGAGAAATCCAGAAGCAGCCCGCACTGCTATCAATCCTATGCATTTAGGTTCACAAGCCGACGATCAAGGGAATCACACGACACAAGACACCGAAACGAGAACAAACCCTGAAGTCTAGATCCTGAATGGAACTTACCTCCGTCCATAAGGCGTACAAGCTAGCCTTACCCCAGAGAGCCGGTGACATCACATCCCTTCCCAGACAAGTTGACCCTTCAACTTACCACGTGCCCCATAGCGCCATCCATTGGTCGTCGTCGAGAGCGTCCGGCATGAAGACGTCGTCATGTGGGGGAGCCGGAGTGGGGTTGGATATTTGCTGACCACCGTACGCCTCGGGAAACTCGGGGTGCATTGGGACCGGCGAGGGAGAGGAGGGGTTGCGCCACGCGGCCAAGTCTTGCGAGTTCAAGACGTCCTCTTGCAGCCGCAAGGTCCTCGGCGGTACTGCGCGCTTCTGTACACAAGGCGTCGATGCGCAGAGCCAAGTCGAGCTGGAGGTGGTGGCAACGCCGGAATCGAAGGATCTCTGCCATGAGTCCCCAGTTACCAGTGTCTTGCACGCGTCGCACAAGCGGGGCGTAGAGATAAGGGGGGTCCGGTGAGGAGACGGAGGAGCCAGGGGGCAAGGGGCGGTAGGGGTCTTCGTCGTCATCATCTGGTTCTGCGTATATTTCTCCGACTGTTGGCGTATCGTCTGGTCCGTTGCTCCGGGGAGGCCCTCAACGCGTCCGTCAGAGAGTTGCCGGACCCACCAGGCGACTGTGACCCGTCCTTCGTCGAGGATGAGGAAGGAGGGGCCCTCCGTCCGTCGTTGCGTACAAAGCCGGCGGATGGCTCAGGTCGGGGAGAGAGGCCAAGTACTCGGGGAGGCGGGCTTCAAGATACTCCAGTCGTTCGAGTCGGGCCTCCTGGATGGCGTGGAGTCGGGCTTCCACCCTGGATTGCTCTTGTATTGTGGCCACCAGTCCTCGTGCGATGTCGACGGCGGTGGCGGTGTCTGGGTTGAGCTGGAGGGCGACGTTGGCTGTCCCTGGTGAGATTGGGCGTGGCGAATCATGGAGGGGACTGATAGATTAGCGGGATGGGTTTCGTTGCTTGACCCTGGGGTGGATGGTGGGGTTGGCGTGGGAGTGCGCGGTATGTATGCAACTTCGATCTCCGGGTTTCGGATCGCCAGGGTGGGCGTCGGGGATCGTCCTGGTGCCCCTGGGCCCGATAATGCCTGGCCCTCTCCAGCGTTGTAGTAGCCAATTCGTTCATCAACTCCTCCTCCTGTGTCTCCCTCCAGTATCTCTTCGATGAGTTGGGAGATTCGTTCATTGGCCATGGACTAGTAGGGGTGGTGCCAGGGGCAGTAATCAAGGAAGCACCAGTAGCGGGAGAGGATGGGGTGGTCAGTGGGGAGGTTATGCTGGCAGCGAAAGAGGGCAAGGTAGGCAGGTTCATCTGGCTCAGGGTAGAAGTCTCTTTCTGCGAAGATACGCCGAAGTCCTGGTGATGCGTCGACCAGGGCCTTGACTGGGACTGTAGGGACGCTGGATTCCATTGGTGAAAGGGGGTCTCGTCGGTCGCTTTTATCTGTTCCAAAGGAGTGTGGCGATGATACTTCTTTACTAAGTCCGGGGCGTGTACATTGGTCTCGGGTTCCCAGGTGTTGTCAGATTCCGGCCATCCTTTCCATTTGATGAGATATTCTAGTCGCTTTGGGCACTTCCGCCACCTGTGATTGATGATTCGTTCCACTACGTATTCTTGTTGCCCCTCAATCAACTCCGGAGGTGGTCGAGTGAAGTTTGGTCCATGCTCGGGGTTTTCGGTGTAAGGGAACAGCAATGAGGCATGGAATACGTTGTGGATCCGCCACGAGATAGGTAGCTCCAGCTGATACGCCACCGGGCTGATTTCCTTGATGATCCTGAATGGCCCATATCGCTTGGGAGCCAGCTTGGTCTTTTGGTGGCGGATCAATAGGTTAGTTGCATCAAGCCACACTTGATCATTGATCCGGTATTGCGATGCGATCAGTTGTCCCCGCTTTGCCACCTTATTGATAGCATCAACGGCCATCTCTCGTTTCTCTCTCATGACAGTGATGCGCTGTTGCGCCTCATGGTTCTTTGATGGTGGCGCCGTTGGAGGGGAGACGTTGATTTCATAGCCTAGCAGTATTTGATTTGGGGATAGCCCCGTGGTTTCATTTCGCCGGTTATTGTGTACGGCTGTGGCTACAGGTATCCAGTGAGTTCAATCTTCTGGGGATGCGGAGGTAACTAGACGGAGATATTGTTCCACCCATTGGTTCTTTCGTTCGGATAAGCCGTCCGTTTGGGGTGAAACGCTGTGGAGAGGTTTTGTTGGACACCGAGTTGTTCATTGATTCCTTTTGCGAAGTGGGAGGTGAATCTGGGGTCGCGGTCGCTGATGACCTTGCGTGGTAGTCCAAACCATCTGTAGACGTGTTCTAGGTATAGTTGGGCAATGCCCGGTCCTGTGATCGTGGTGGTGCAGGGGATGAAGACTGCAGCCCTGCTACATCCATGGTCAACGATGGTTAGTATCGCATCCTTCCCCTTGTGCTTGGGTAGGCCAGTGATGAGGTCCATGGCTACTTGCTGGAAGGGGAGCGTCCCATCCTCCGTCGGAATTCGGAACGCTGGGGTTTTCTTCCGATGGGTTAGGATCTTGTTTTGCTGGCAGGTAGCACAGCCCTTGATGTAGTTGGCGATCCATTGATTCATTCCTGGCCATGTGGTATGCTGTTTGGCTTTTCGGATGGTTTCATCTCTGCCGGGGTGCCCGGCAGTGGGGTGGTCGTGCACTAAGTTCATCAGTGCCCGTCGGTCTTGTTCGCTGGTCGTGATGGTGTTGATGAATTTGTCTGATGGGAGCATTGTCACTGCCTGGTTGTCGTTCTTTCCTTCATCAGCATCATTTGGTCGGGATAGGGCGTCGGCGGAGGTGTTGGTTTTTCCGGGTACGTATTCAATGTTGAAGTCGTACTCCTGTAGGTCGGCGTGCCATCGGGCCGTTCGTCGGTTTAGGTTCTTCGGGGATTTCCAGTACTGGAGGTTCGCATGGTCTGTCAGTATGGTGAATGGTTCCTTTGTCCATCCCAAGTAAGGTCGCCAGTGTGTCAAGGATTTCATGATGGCAAGGAGTTCTCACTCATATATGTCGTAGTTTCGTTCGGTGGGGGTAAAAGTCGCCGAGTAGTATGCTATGGGGTGCAGTTTGGGTTTGAAGTTTCGGATGGCACCAGTTTTGGTTGTGAGGGGTGCCCTGGGTTCTGCCACCTGCGAGAGTACGGCGCCCACGCCGTACGCGGATGCGTCAGTTTGGAGGTAGAATCGTTTCTCAAAGTCAGGTTGGGTAAGGACCGGTTGGGAGCACATGAGCGTTTTGAGGCGGGAGAATGCCTGGGCCTGTGCTGGGCCCCAGTGCCAGGTTGTGGTCTTCTTTGTGAGATCAAGGAGCGGTCGGGCAATCTTGGAATAATCCTTGACGAAATAGCGGTAGTAACCAGTGAATCCGAGGAATTTTCGGATGTCGGTTGGTCGGCGTGGGGTTGGCCAAGTAGCAACGCTGTCGAGTTTCGAGGGGTCCATGCGGAGGGAGTTATTTCCGATGATGACACCGAGGTATTCAATTTCTGGTTGGGCGAAAGTACATTTCTCGGGTTTAAGGTAGAGGTCATGTCGCTCCAGGATGTCGAGGACATGATGGGTAAGCCGTTCATGTCGTAGCCGGTGTTGTTCGTCGGTTTCGCCTTTGAGGGGCTTTGTGTGGATTGCGATGTCGTCCATGTAGACTGACAGCCAGCCTTGCGCTACCTCCGTGCGGAAGATGGTATTCATCATCATTTGAAAGGTGGCTGGAGAGTTTGTGAGGCCAAAGAACATTACGGTTGGTTCAAAAAGGCCTTCTGGTGTGAGGAATGCGGCCTTCCATTCGTCGCCGGGTTTAATCCTGATGTTGTTATAGCCCCAACGGACGTCGAACTTGGTGAACAGGGTGCAGCCACTGAGTCGATCAATGGTCTGGGGAATGAGGGGAGACACGTTGCGGTTCTTCTTGGTCCATTTGTTGATGGGGCGATAGTCTTGGACGGGGCGTAGTTTGCCATCCTTCTTTTTGACGAAGAAGAAGTTGGCGGCGTAGGGACTCCAGGATTCCCGAATGGTCCCTCGTCATAGGTGTTCTTCGACAAAGCGGTGCATTTCTTCCTGCTCTGCGCGGTTGAGGGGTAGTAGACGGGCGGGTAAGGTTGCTGGGGCGTCAGGGAGCAGTTCTATTGCGTGGTCCCAAATGGTGTGTCGTGGTAGCGTTGTGACTGTTCTTCGTCGAATACTTTCTTGTGTCGGGCGAAAGCGGGAGGTATTGCTCCCTTGGTTTGCTTGTCGTTAGGTTTGGGATGAATGGTCACTGATCCGATGTAATAATGCCCTGCTCTAGTTGGTTTCGTTGCCGAGGTATGTTTCGTTGCCGTGGGATGAATCGGGCTTTGTCTGCGTCTGGGGCTCGGAAGATGATGGGTAGTTGGGTGTGGTCGATCCATCCTTTAGCCCAATCGATGTTGGGTTGTACTGCCGCAAACCATGAGTATCCTAGTATTGCCTGGTTTTTGCCTAGGTCCGTAAGGAAAAACCGGAGGTTGGTGCGCTTGGTTCCTGTAGTGACCTGTAGATCCGTGTAGTATTGCAGCTTCCCTGCTTTGTTCTCCGTGTTGTCCACGTTGTAGAGCGTCCTTGGTTCGTCTAATTGCTTGATAGGGAGTCGTAGCCATTTTGCGAGGGAGAGGTTGAGGAAGTTTTCTGTTGCGCCTGAGTCTATTAAGGCGACAATTTCGGCCCTCTTTGCTTTTGTCTGAGTATAGCAGCGGACTGTCATTGATTTTCGTGCCGAGATATATACATCATCCTTAAGCGTTCGTCTAATTAAGGCCGACCTAATTAGACTAGTTAAAAATCCGGTTGAGGGCCCTGTCCTAGTTCTTGGATGAGTTGCTTCCTATCGTCGAAGGTCATCGAGTCCATTTGGCTTTTTATGTGGGCTACGCGGTGGGTCTCTGGTTCTTGGTAGTTGTCGCCATATGGGTCCTCTGGTTCAAAGTCTATGAGGTTGATCCTCCTCTTGTCCTTCCGAGTTGGGCGGTTTGGGCATTCCCTAGCGAAGTGGCCTTGTTGTCCACACTGGAAGCAGGCCCCATTGCGAGAGGTAGGGGGCGGTCCTGTCAGGTTGATTCGTCCTGGTCCTCGTCTTGGGGGCGCTCGATTCCTCCCTAGATCCATTGGGACTGGTTGGTTGTTCATCCATCTTGGCGCGTTTGATGAGTTATACGTAGGTCGCGGGGGTGGCCTATAATTTTGGTAGGTGCGGTTGTGATCGTAGAATGGTTGTGGTGGTGCCTTCTGTTGGAACCTCCCTTGTCCCTGATAGACTGAGGGGATGTGCGTCCTTGCTCCCTTTAGCGCTTGTTGTTGGGCCAAGATTTGTTTTACTTCATTTTGCGCTTGAACACTTTGGATAGCTCTTTCCTTAATGGCTGGGTAGGTTTCTACTGTGGGCGCTCTTTTCACATCTCTGAGCGTTTCAGGTGTTAGTCCTGCGAGGAATTGTTGAATTGTTTCGGGGTTTCCGGTGGTATAGTTGGCCAATCGGGCTAGCTCTTCGAATTTACTAACGTATTCGTCGATCTGATCCCCTTTCATAGCGTGGGTCTGTAGCTCCGTTCGTGCCCGTTCTTCCTTTGCTGTATCCTGGAATTGTGCTTCGAATTCGTCTAGAAATTGTTCCCAGAGAGCTGGGACGTTGTCCACTGCTGGATCCAGGCGGTCCAGGAATCCTCCGGCATCGCGTACCCATCCTGCGACCCGAGGTCCCTTCATATGCGTAAGGGTAAATGCTATTTTCTTCATTGGCGAGTTGTGTCCGGCGACGTCGCTGTTGAGCCGGAAATACATCTTTACATCTTCAATAAATGCGTCGGCCTTCGTCCTATCCCCATCAAATGGGTCGGGTCGGCTTCCCATGGTTCGTACATCTGCTGCGGCAGGTATTGGTACTAATGCGTTGGCGGGTCCTCCTCCTCCTCCTCCTCCTCCTCCTCCTCCACCCCACCTCCTCCTCCTCCGCCTCCGCCTCCTCCTCCACCTCCACCTTGGTTGGGGGAGGGAGTCGTTTAAAGGCTTGGTGGAAGGTGGTACGAAGAGATTGGGCGGTGGCAGGGTTCCGGATTGAGTTGTCGGGTTTGAGGAGGTCCCTGTGTAGTCTGTGTGGTTGTTGTTGTGGTCATTGTGAGGAGCGTTCGCTGTTGGAGTGGTGGGTTGCTTGTCGTATTTGGTGCCGCTAGGAAGAAGTTTCTGTGCTGCGGGTTGCTCGGGTTCTTTCGATTTGTACTGGGCTATGCCTGATCGCGGTGTCGATTGGATCTCTTTCGTCGTCTGATGGCTCCTCCCCTGGCTCTTGGGGTTTCCTGATGGGCTGGGCGCTCTGTCGTCTTCGTCTAGGATGTCTCTTTGGTAAGCTGGTGGGGAGTCTGGCTTTGGTGCGTCTGCTGCCTCGATGGTAGTATCAAAGTTGTGGGCGTCGTCGAATTCCTCTCCTAGTAGGAAGTTTCTGTTGTCTGGGGTGATATGGATCTTGTACCACTTGTTACTGAATAGAGCCACTGGTATAGCGCGTTTGAACTTTAACTTGTCGCTGTCACAGAAGACCAGGTACTGCTTTCCTGTCTTATTGTCCTTGTTGTATCGTTCGATCAATATGATCCTTGAGTTTGGTCGATATCTGGTTAACTCTTCCTCCTTGAGGTAGAACTCCTCGAGTTCGTCGTACGGATCAGCCACCGTAGCTTTGTGTCGTTTGTAAGAAAGTTGAGTCTAGTGTCACCGCCGCTACTAGCGACCGCCGTGTGGTAGACTTTGAGTAGTACTTGAAGCGGAAGAGCTAAGGGCTAAGCCCCTTAGGTGCGTCTGAGTAAGGGTACGTAGCCTCTGTACGTTATACCAGAGGTTCCCCTTGTGAAGTAGAGAGCTCGAGCGAGAGGGAAGAGTGTTTGTGGTCACTAGCCTCGTATTCTGATAGACAGGAGACTCAACTTGGAGCTTCCCAATCCAAGTTGAAGCCGTATAAATACATCCCTGACTGGACTAATGGAGACGCGAACCCGTAGACGGAGAAACCAGTATGGGGTAAGTAACTAATTCAACTGTACTACCCGACTGTCCCAAGAATGCCCGACGGAACGATAACAAGCCGATGGATACAATTACAAACCCCGGACAATCCGTATCAATAGCTCAAACACCGAGAAATCCAGAAGCAGCCCGCACTGCTATCAATCCTATGCATTTAGGTTCACAAGCCGACGATCAAGGGAATCACACGACACAAGACACCGAAACGAGAACAAACCCTGAAGTCCGGATCCTGAATGGAACTTACCTCCGTCCGTAAGGCGTACAAGCTAGCCTTACCCCAGAGAGCCGGTGACATGGGGTGTATCTTTACTTACGGTCTTTATTTCAGTCTTTTTGTTCCGTTGAGCGTCCATCGTTCCTGCGCCTCATCCATTACCTTTGCCCAAAGCTCAACACAAATGACATCCCAAAGCGTACCTGCATGGGTGATGCGGTCATGGAAAAGGTAGCAAAACTCGACGAAATTGACTTGGATCTGGTAGTGGGCATCAACTCTCTAGTCTCTATTGTCTATGATGGCTGGTCTTCAAAGCAACGCCGATCTTTTGCATCTTACAGCATCCAATACATCTACTCACCACCCGAAGATCCTTATCACTGGTTCTTGAAGAGTCACCTTCTTGACTTCCATCGAACCGTTGGACGCCACACTGGGTTGATGGTCGGAAACGACATCGTCAGTGTTATTCGAAAGTTTGGGCTTACAGACAAGGTTAGCGTTCTCTTAATTCAAACAACAGATTTAACTATATGTATTCTTTCAGTTTGGTTGGCTTGTTGGCGATAATGTACCTGTCAATGATGTGGCAGTCCGGCATGTTTGTGAGACTTTGGACCCACAGGCGGAGCGGCTGGATGCAAAGGAAGTTCGGGGCCGGTATGGTTTTACGCTTTTGTTGGAATATATTGCTGCTCACCTACGTCATCTTTTGCAGGTGTATCGAACACTTCATCCATCTAATGGCATGTCACTTTGTGACGGCACTCAATGTTCCAGGCATTGGCCGAACAAAGAAAAAAATCCATATGCCTGGTTCAGCGCAGCAAGAACTTAATGAGTTTGAGGACAGCTTTGACGTCGATATTAGTATGGAGGTAGAAGCCTTACCCGATGACGTAGAAGCAATGCATGCAGCATTTGACACCAGTTTTGAGACTGGGGACGTTGTCGGGAAGTTGATGGCATTTATCGCCCAGCTTCGTGCTTGTAGTGATGATGTGCGGGAGTATTTGTTGCAGATCGCAACGTCACTGGGCTGTCCATCGTGGGAGATTAAACTTTGGGTACGCACACGCTGGGGAAGCCTTAGTGACTGCTTCTGCACCGTTCTTGCGATCCAAAAGGTATGTAGTATATTGTTATTTGATGAGTTATTGCATGATATTTTTGGCAGGGAATTGACCGTTTCTGCCGCCTCGCTGATGAAGAAGAAGACTTACCACCTCTTGCCAACGGGAAGAAATGGGCCAACTACTTACTTTCTGGACTGGAGTGGGACATTATTAGGCTTGCATATGATTGCTTGGAGGTACGCTTCCTGCTCACCAATTAAATGTATTCTGAATTCCATGAATAGATTTTGAGGACGGCTCATGGTGAACTTTCTGCAGAGAAAGAACCAACGTGCTATAAAGTCTTTCCATTGGTGGAGATGCTTCAAAGCAAGTGGGATGACCTTTCTGAAAACGACCGATATGAGCCAGTTCATAAGGCTCTCGCAGCTGGCTTGAAGAACATGGCAAAGTGGTATCGTAAGGCGGATGATACCTCAATCTATTTTATTTCTCATGGTGGGGATCCTACTTCGTTCTTCGGGTTGTAACTATGACTAACTCTCTCATAGTCCTTGATCCGACATGGAAGCTGTCCTATGTGCAGGTGGCATGGCACGCTGAGTATGTAGAAGACAATATGGACCGTCTTCGAGAAATCGTACACCTATACATTATACGAACTTGTCTTGATCTTTCACATTCCAT
Source organism: Russula griseocarnosa (assembly GCA_022884055.1). NCBI lineage: Eukaryota > Fungi > Basidiomycota > Agaricomycetes > Russulales > Russulaceae > Russula > Russula griseocarnosa. The sequence goes on from JAGKRU010000052.1 coordinate 54,221, forward strand.
CCAGTACCTTAAATATCACGCAAAATACCATGCCACAAAGGGAACTCAACCACAGCATATCACTACTACAGGAAACCCGACCAATACTCTTAGCCGCCGTAAGTTCCTTCATAGTTCTGAAGCATTGTTTTGATGCCCTTATCAAGAGCACTCAACAACGGAGCGATGGATGACCCAAATTGTGAAGGCGGCAAAACCTGCTACCTCAAACAGGGAAAGCCAGGTCTCCGATCCATTTACCGAACTGAACAGATTTTTTGAGAGTGACCCACTTTCGAGAATGGAATGTCCTGATATTATTGCATGGTATGGGGTACGTCTCAGATTGCTTGTTGCTGAGCCGTTGGACAATTCAGCTTATTGCTTCATAGCTGAAATCAACTGAGAGGGTGTTTCCTGTCATTCGGCTTATGGCTCGCGACTATATGGCAATACCAGCGTCCTCTTGCCTTGCAGAGTGTTCATTTTCAATGTCAGCTCGCACAGATGACGTCCGTTGACGCCAGATGGGAAGTGAAAAGTTTGGAGCATTGCAGAGGTTACGTGCGGCATATCGTGATGGTCATTTGGAAGCTGTTAAAGAGAGTTGGATGGAGATTGATCCTGACTTTGACATTGATATAGACGATGAATAGCAAAATCGTTTACATAGTATACAGTACAGTCCAGCAGTGGGTTACGTGGCGTATGCCGGGTCACCAGTGCGCGAATCAACAACGCGTCAACGCGTGAACTTGTGTGTGCTGCTTGTGCGACTCCAACAGCTCATTGGCCAATGGCCACGAGTGCACCGTGCACTCACTCACAACTTTCGTCTTTCCTTTCCCTTACATCGACACGAGACGGTCTCACGCTAAGACCGCTCTCCTATTACCTGATCTCCCTCCAGTACTATCACTCATTGATTCGGTGTCCACGCACTAGTCTGGGTTTTTGCCATCCTGTTGGATGTCATCTTTCCTTAGTTACCTAGTACCACGGTCCACCACCTTCCACCGGCCCCCACTCAAACCGTTCTCGTACACCCTAATTCTAGAGTCTAGATAAGGGGCAAGTCTATACCAAGAAAAGTGTGAAGCGTCAAAACCCGAGAGTGATGATGATGACGACGACGACGACGATGTATTGAGTGCGGGTATGAGTATGGATGTGAGTTCATTATTTTATGTTGCAATTCCCTACGTATGCTCAACCTTTCCTTTGCCTCGTGCTCACCACCTGCTTGACGATGTTCATCAAGATGCGGATGCGGAGGGTCATGCACGGCTTGAAGCGCTCATTCTCTCACTGCGGGTCTGGGTACGTCACGTGCCATCTCTGCGATGGTTTGGCTAGCAGATTCTGGCAGATGCACCATGTGCCTGCGTTGTTCCTTCATCCATCCTGCCGCCTGCATACTCTGGCGCTTACCACCCACGCCGACATCCTTCGCACGGAACCACTACGCGCACAGATATTCTTCTTCCTTCGCAAGATCGCATCTGCCGAACAGGTCGAGTCCATCCTTGGTAGCTGGTGTATGGCCACGCGCGACCAAGACTGGTACGTTGCGCCCCTTGCTCAGAGCTCCTAGGACACGCACGTCTCCTTTGCACCTGCTGAGGCAGAAGCAGCCGCTGACACGAGTTCCCTTGATCTGGCAGTGGACAAGGAGGTGAGAGAGGGAGAAGATGAGAGGCTCATCTTGGATAGCACGCAGATGGCCGCGTTGTTGGTGTTCGTGCAGCGTGCGCTGCTCGAACTGCTCGCTTTGCATGCGAACTCGAACCCGGTGCAGGTGCCTGTTGACCTTTCAGTGCCGAAGACCGTACACGGGAAACCCGTTCAGACACTCTGCGGTGGTGCAGACTCGAAAGACGGATAGCGAACCGATGGCGCATGTGAAGGGCGAGAGCGAGGAGGAGAGCGAGACGGATCGGAAAGCACGGTTACACATCAGTGCTCTTAGCTCGCTACAGTGGGTTCTCGGTACATACATGGTTTCATCCATCATCCGTCTTAGGGATCCCGCTTTTTCTCAGGGTATATGCTAGGTATTCGCTCTCAGAAACTTGGTCGCAAGTCACTCGACGATGTACTCGACATTCTATCAGATGCGCGGCTTTGGACTCTCTTTATCATGAGCAGATCTGTCCCTTTGCGGATGTTGAAAGCTTTGGATATGGGCAGCCAGGCGTTCGAAGTTATGCGTGGGCATTACTTCAAGCGTTGTTGGAGAACTGAACGGTGTCTGTCGTGAATGCACGGGACCCAAATGACACGTTAGGAAGCCGAAGGCGTGGAGTTTCTCCAGTACCGGTCTCATGGGGATCATTGATCATCGCCTTCATACTATCGTCAAGAAATAGATAAACTTGCACGATTGACGATGAGGCGCTACGGTACGCTTGTCATATGGTGTGACAATATTGGCTTCGACTTGCTGGACGTTCTCCTTGGTCTTGGTCTGATTGACAGGTACGCCTCTCACCACAAGCGCCACGACCTAGCTGATCATCGCTGTTGCTTAGGAGCAGATGCACACGATCGATCCACCCCGCGCGGAGCTCTTCAAGAGCCTTGCCCTTCGTACGTCATCGGACCTCGTGCCTGCCTCATCATCCTCCTTCATCCTCCTTCGGGAAAATTGTGTTCCCGTCTCACAACCGCATCCCCATATGTTGCAAATCGACCTTTTCTTTTCTGCGCATCTTCACCTTCTGCTTCTTCCCTTAACTGATAAAGTTTACTTTTATTCTCTAGTAAGCGCAAACACTACCTTGCGCAGCTGGGACAGATGAAGAACATGCATCGCAGAATCACGTCCAACCACGTCCTGCATCATCAAGTTCGGGGGATGCCCCACTCTCTCCTAACACTCTCAGCGTCGCATCCACTTTCCAACTACACCACGCCAAACTCGCCGATGACCCAGCTGCTATCCACTCTGCAGGCTACGAACATATCCCCATTGACATCCACCCACCCATCTTGGATTTCCCATATCTTTCACACCTCCCTCTCAACCGAACCTTGTCCAACGCCGTCATTCAAGGTTTCTTCAACGCTTTGTGTTGGGTTTACAAAAGGATATTCCAACAACTGACAACCTACCTCCAAGGTACGAGTCGCCCCCTTAACTTCCTTCCCCTTCCCCATCTAACATTCCACAACCCACAGAGGACCCAGAACCATGGGGCTACCTCCCCCTAGGACCAAGCTCCTCGCCCTACACACCTTCCCCTTCCTCCCGCTACATGCCTTTCCACCTCCACCTCGCCGGCGGCGGATCACCCGACATCCCACCCACACTTGCCCACATCGTCGTCGTCTACACAGACCTCTCATCGCTCAGATGGACATCTACATCCCCGCGTTCGTGGACACAGACAATAGGTATTTGTTCAATCAGGCAAGTTCGACGGTGGCCATGTGTATGGAAGTCAACCTGTATTTATATGAATTAATATACCTGGTTCCAACTACTTCTGAGTTTTCTGAGTGAAATTTTTTGGTCGAACATTGTTCGAACCTGAACCGCACCTGAACCCAGGTCCAGGTTTAGGTTCACCAATTTGTCAGAACCGGACATTTAGGTTCGGTTCAGGTTCAGGCTCAGAGCTATCGAACCCGAACCGGACCGGACCCTGGCCAGTCTATCAGGTGTGCAAATATGGAGAAGCTCAAAATGAGTTGTATAGTGATGTTTTATTCATAGCTGTACTCAAGGGGGTATCGGGATGGCAATCCGGGACCAGGGGTTAGGTAGTTAGTCCATCGTAGATCCCAGATTTTCTGTCACCGTCAGGTTCCGGTGTCGTGCTAAGTCGTTCGATCGGTCTGTAGACTTGTCCTTAGACAAGGAGCTGTCCGCTCAGATGTGGGACAGAGAGACAATAAGATGTGGAGAAGTGCTCGTCGCGACTCAACGATATGTCGAGAGTCTGAGACACTCTAAGAGTTCAGTCTGGATGCTGGTAGACTTCCTGTATTCACAAGAAGAACGAGCCTGAGGGGCCGTCCTGTCTACTGGAGCGCTTATATACAGGCATGGGCACAGGGTTCTGAGTCAAGGGCTTAGGGCCCAGGGTCGAGGGTTGCAGTAGACAATAGGGGCACAGGGTTACAGATCCTGATCGTATCGTACATCAGTCATCAGTCCGGAAGCGAGAATGTAGGTAGAGAATGAGTCATTGAGACACATAATTGTAACATTTTCTAAAAGTCGACCTCTTTTCCCAAATGAACATATGTGTCAGAAATGCTTCATTATAAACTTAGAAGTCCCATATTTGCTCAGACAGAATGATACAAAGCCTTAGAAACCATCATAGAATATGTGATTGTCTCAGATTCAAAGAATCTCAGGCAGCATCACCAATGGCCTATGCACAAAGCAGAGGAACCTTTATATACCAGAATTGGATGGGCACCAGCCACAGATTGGGCCATGTCAAGCATAATTGGAGTGCAGCAGTTTAGGCAGTTTGGGTTCAGCTAACAAGATCCAGCAGCAGCAGTGCAAGTGATAACAGCAGTGCACAGCACACACAGAGGCTATGCCTGGGCAAACAATGATGCAAAGGTGATTCCCACCAATCCCAGCCAATCCCACAGCAGCAGCAACCCGTTCCAGGCAGAGGTGCACGGTCAGAGGCAAGCACAGACACACACTCAGAAGCAGTTCCAGTACTTGCAGCACCATAGTGCACACATCTAGGGATAATCATGGGTTGGGCATACCCGTGGGTTTGGCAGGGCAGGTTGCCAGCGGGGCGGGTATGGGTTTGAAATTTCCACCCCTCACCCACAGCACGGGTTGGAAAATACCTGTGCGGGTTTTTTTTTGGCCACTATCTCTCCTTTTTCGACACTGTGTCATTGTCAGTTTGTCACTCCACTCACTCATCGACCACTGCCACCCATGGACTTACAGAGTGCTGCTGCAAGTTGCCGCTGTTGCACACATTGTTGCATGCTGCTTGGCCTGTTCTTTTGCAGCTTTCCCTCTGTCCTCTAGAGTCCTCCATTACTCTTCACCCACTGCTGCCACCCACGGACTCATGGAGTGCTGCTGCAAGTCGCTGCTATAACATGCTGTTACATGCATTGTTGCATGCTGTTTGGCCTGTTTAGGGCTTCCAGCTTCAGGCTGTTCTTTTGCGGCTTTCCCTCTGTCCTCCAAGGCTCCACACTCCTCCTCAACTCTTCATCTCCATTAGGACAGAGAGAACCGATCTTCGCGAAGATTGCCAAAGGCAATCTATTATATATTAGATAAGCAGCAGGAGACATATACTCTTGATAGCTGTTCGTATTAACTGCAGATAACACTAGCAATAATGACATGACGTGCAACCACATTGAGATGACACTCACTCCAATCCATTGATTGTTTCAGTTCCCGGAGCAGAATCGCCTTCCTTGTCTCGCACATGTTGTTTGAACCTTGCTATCACAGACTTTATGAGCGTCATCACAAGATTGCTCATGTAGAGGACTACGATGGCCATCTGGGAGTTCGCTGACACTTCTCAGAACCGGGTCTCGGAAATTCACTCGATGTTGTCGCGGCGCATTCGACACCTTGCTATAAATACAGGGCTCTGGACAGGTGTTGCGTACTTTCGAGCGGGCTACAGAAGGAGTGTGGAATAGACATTCCACTGAAGTCCGTTGCACAGTAATATATGCTGGGTACAGTGGATGGTATGCTTGCATGCTCTTACATTACGACAAGTACAATATTTTTTATTATTAAACACTCTTTCTAACTTAAGCACAGCCAACAATACCTATTATATAGCTCTGCTGTAGAGCTCTTTGGTCTAATTACCTCAATCCAACGCCCGGTTATCCCATCAAAAATTCCATGGACGCTTTCACTTTTAAGCCATCTGACTGGAATCGTGTCTATGACACACATGCCATTTATTCTGATGTGCAAATAGTTTCAGCATCTCTTTCTCATATGAAAACCAACCATCCCTTTGGCGTGCTATCCCAGCATTTGAAGAGCTTCAGACTGCATGGAGAGAGAAGCGTACTCTACGGATTATAGCCTGTATAGAGTGCGTCTTGACCATGCCCTTCAAAAGCTGGAAGTATTATTCTAATTTGATGAGAAGAGTGTTTATGTTCTTGCTCTTGGTGGTTTTATTTGAGTTCTTTATCAGTAATTATGCTAACTAATTGTTTAGTACTACATCCATATTTCAAAAACTTGCCTAACATAAGATGGCTTGGGGGTGCGAAGAAGAGAAAATGGAACGTGAGGCTGGGAATCTCAATGCTAAAGACTGCATGATGAGGCATTAAAGACAGTTCAAAACAAACAATGGAAGAATACTGGAATCAACAAGTTGAAGACAGCAACAGTGCAAGTAAGATTCCTAGTCTAGTCAAGTCAATAACAAGCATCCACTTGAATCAGAATATGACTGTCATCGTCGTCAGCTTCTTCGATCTCAGGCAATACATGCTAACAGTGGTGGATGGAAGAAGAACTGTGGCGATATCTTCATGATATGCCTATTGATGTATCAAAGAATACTGACATTATTGCTTGGTGGGCAGTAAGTGCTTTTTATTTCTGTCTTTGCTGCTATACTATATTAACTTATTATTTATAGGAACATTCTAAAAGAATATCCAACTCTTCTCAATTGCTATGGAATCTGTGCAATCCCAGCAACATCTGTACCCTGCAGCAGCTCTTTCAGCAGGTGCTGAAATTGCACAGATCATCGATCACACCTTGTTCCAGATAGGTTTGAGCAGCTTCAATTCTAAAGCATGCTGCAAGATCAGATTGTTGATGCTGCAGCTTTCAACTCATCAGAGATTGAAGATGTATATTTAGATGAGTTTTAGAGAGCTTTTTCAAGGATACAGGAACTAGTAGAATATTAATGATGAAGAGATAGTCAATTTGTAGTACCTTGGCAGTTTTTACATTGTCTTTATGTACTTACAGTAGATGGTTCAACACATCTATCAATAAATGGTTTCAACACCATTTATTAGTTTAAATGATTATAACAAGTTGTAACTGGACTTAAGACTAGTTTTTTCTAAACTTGATAAACTTTACAATTGATAACTGATTAGATCTAAATGGCAACTACAGTATTTTTTTATCTATCAGTTGCAACTGAATGAACTGATGTAGACCAGTCTTTTTGACAACCAGTTGCAACTGGTTCAGACCAGTCTTTTAAATCTCAGTGAACCTTGCAACTGGCAACTGGACTGGTCACATTAAGAGGCAACTGGCAATGCAGTTCAGTTGCCTATCAGTTTAGTTCTTCATTGCCAGTTTTTTATCAGTTTGCAACTGGACTTTGAAACACTACTTTGGAGAGGAGCAGGTAGTGTGACGGGAGCCTTAATGCATCGTTTCAGGCAGGTGAGTTCTGACGTTGATGGGAAGGCTCGGGGATGATGTTGCGGCGTTCCTCCGAGGTTGGTGGAATATATAGTGTTTTAAAGTCCAGTTACAGACTGATAAAAAGACTGGCAATTGAACTGAACTGAACTGGTAGGCAACTGAACTGCAGTTGTCAGTTGCCTCTTAATATGACCAGTCAGTGTCAGTTGCAGGGTTTACCAAATTTAGAAAAGACAGTCTAGACCAGTTGCAACTGGTGCTAAAAAGACCGGTTGCCATTTAGTGTGTGCCTTGAAAAAGTTTTCTACTTTTGTTAGCGGCATCATTGTTTAAAGCCTGTTCTAAGTTCTTTAAATCTAAGTTTATATCTCACAAGTTGATACAGATCATTTACAGCATTGAAAATATTGTATTATATGTTATAGAGTTTGTCATGTAAGCAACATACAGGGTGAGGAACTCTAACCCTCAAAACTCTCCTAAATGGTTTACAAGGTTAGAGGGGAAGGAAAGCACTGTAACATTTCGGTGCATGTTCTGCGGGGCATGTAACTTCGTACAAATGTCTACTATGTCGTTTATTATGGACCTCACTTTGCTAAGTCTGCACACAAATGCAGCGGCGTCGGAAGGAGGAGAAGAGGGCTGCCCGTGAGCCGGGTAATCGCCGCGCGTCCTGTCTTGCACGTTCGTGCACGCCTTGAAACTTGCATACGGGGTCGCATTAGTCGCGTTCAGAGGTATCCTTAATTTTCTAAGGCCGCAGAAATGTGCAGCACTCTGGAAACGTGGGACTGATCTGCACTGAGCTTTCTAACGGAAGGGGAACCTGAGTTATGTAATCTGAGTTTCTGCACTCCGGGCCGGGCCGTTTTCGCCCCTAGTAACTTCCCTTTGGTACAACAGCTTCAGATTCAATACAGCTCTTCCCTCGTTCTCCATAGTGCTGCACATTTCTGCGTCTTAGAAAATTTAAGGATCCCTCTGAACGACTAATGCGACCCGTATGCAAAGTTTCAAGGCGTGCACGAACGTGCAAGACAGGACGCGCGCGATTTACCCGCTCAGGGCAGCCTCCTTCTCCTCCTTCCCGACGCTGCTGCACTTGCGTGCGGACTTAGCAAAGTGAGGTCCATAAATACAAGACTATATGGACACCTGTACGAAGTTACATGTTCCGCGGAACATGCACGACACTTTACAATTGTAACTACAATCTCTGCCCCCATAATATCCCGAAAAGTGTATCATGTGTAATATCACACTGAGATGATGATTCGACCACGAGTGGGTAGGAGAGGGCCGAAGTAGTGTCTCCGATCAAAGGCATGGTGTGTGAGCAGGTTGAGCTGAACACACCGCCGTGCAGGTGGTACACTGTTTTATTGTAAACCCACGGGGCCATATAGACCCATGGTTCAGCCATTGAAACTTTCTAAATACATGGCTATATCCTAAGAAAGAACAAACATAGACGAGAAGCACGTTGTAGAGCAGTTCTACAACGCAGAGTGCCGAGGGAGGGAGTAGAGGTGTTGCGAATGGCGTGAATCAGAGGCACATGGGTGCTGAGTGCGGAAGCACAATGCACGAGGACTCGTGCGAGAGGTCTTGACGGTGGGAAAGAGATATCAATGCCTCTGGGTGAAAACTCGGTAATACCCAGTCTGGGGTTGTGTAAGATGATGTGAGTGGTTCCCCCATCTGTGCAGGGTTACCCCTTTCATGCATGGGCAAATGCTTTCCGAACTTTCCCACCCACCAGGGATGTGACAGATGGGGCCCATGTGCTCTCAGGAATGCATGATTCTCGAAAAGTGAGTTCTGGGTCAGGACAAGGGAAGGAAACACATACACATTATACTAAACAAGATAGACTGGGAACCAATGGAGGTGGGACGAAAGGAGTGCCATGCACTGGGCCAGGATACAATGAAGAGGCGATCTTGAGATTGCCTGAGGTCAGTACATCCTGTGGAAATTGACAATAATGCATCTGTGAGAATCCTGCATGGTATGTGCTTCTAATGAACTGATATGGGTCAAGCCCAATGATTGGTAAGACAATAACTTAGCCATGGTCAGAGAGATGAACAGTAGATGGTGGTGTACAGGTAAGAACAAGCACTGCATGCAAATCAGAGTTTTTAGTCCAAAGAAACTCAAAAGAAAACTCTAAGAGTATTAACATTTTATTAGAGTTTTTATGTCAGAAATACTTTAAAAAGATACTTAAAGTTTTTCTGAAAGAAAAAAAAAACTCGATAAAAATGTTTAAGTTCTCAGGTCAAAAAAAATTCTTTCCACACTTAGACAGACTTAATGACAGTTGGCAAGTACTCACTCTAAGAGATTAGAGGTGACTATTGCCAAGTAGGCCAAATGAGTACTTGTCGGCATTGTTGCCATCCATTGAGCTGTCTAAATGTAAAAATATAATTTATTTTGCCCAGAAACTCAAACAATTTTGTTAAAGTTTTTTTTCTTTTCAGAGAACTTCAAGTATTTTTTAAGTATTTCTGACTAAAAAACTCTAATAAAATGTTAAGCACCTCTTAGAGTTTTCTTCAAGTTTCTTCAGACTAAAACTCTAATTTGCATGCAGTGAAGGTGACAGTGACTTTATGTTGATGCAAATCCTATAAATAAAAAACACAATCAACAAAACCTAATTTTCACATAACCAATGCAAATTTTCACATGCTATCTATCTGAAGGTTAAGTCAGTCACATGTGAATTGTCAAAGCATTGCTATCTTTGTATTATTACGTAGATGAGTAACATTACATAGAGTTCTATAAATGTGTAACGTTACATAAAGCGTCAAGTTTAGGACATGTGTGTGACATTATATAAATCTAAGTAAGCATGTGCATCTACTAATTCTATGTAGTCTACAAGAAATACAAGACAGTTACATAATACATGCCATTCTACTGTATGGATGAAATGTTTTTCCTGATGTGGTTCATTTACTTGTATGTCTTGTATATTATCTTAATCCTTAGCAGCTTCTTTTGGCACCCTGTACCTTTTCCTTCCATTATGGTATTCCACTTATGCTTCCTTATTTATGTCTCACTTTGTCTCTGACTCGCTTCAACTCCCTCCATTGCTTATTGACATGTCCCTTTACTTACTGATGTGTTACCTTATGCTGACGTGTCACATATCACTGTGTTCATCTGGTGACACTCTCACATGATAAACATGTCAACATGTACATGGCCTACATGTACATTACTGTTCTATGACTCGCTATGTTGCCTACAATGTACTTTTACTTCGATGAACATGTTTTTACTTGTCAGTAATGGACACCTGTAAAGACCAAGTTGCTTCAGACTTGATCTCCTTTGTGAATTCAGGACCATACAGTGGGTAAAAAAACTGTTCCAATGTTTGGCTTTTTGAAAAGAATGACTTGTCACAAATCAAATAAATTATAAAATAATCTAAAAATAATATATGTGATAATATCATACTTAGCTTTCAAACAAGCCCTAGATCATGTGATTGGATTAAAAGTGATGTAATGCTAAGCAAAACAAAACAGTCTATCATGGGGACAGTTTTTTGACCTTTCTAATTTTCATAAAATTCTGTAGTATTTCTCAAATAGAGACACAAATACTTAAGCTAATAGCTGAAACTTTGCAGAGAGATAATATAACATATAATAAGCCAAATCAGGTATAAGCAAGCAAAAATACTACTCCTTCTTACTTATAGTATTATTAATATTCATTACTTTATATAATACTTATTATACTATTTACCCCTTTTAAAGTATGTTCCAAATTTGCCCAATGTTAAAAATAGTTTTTGTAATTATATATTTGCTAATATAAGCAGTTTATGTTAATAATGCTGCTAAAGTTATTGAAGACCTCTTTTCCCTTTATTTATTATATATTTTAACATTATTAAGTATTTATAACCATTTAGATAGCTTATAGCTTTCAAAATAGCAAGAATATAGTTTACTTAATTAAATTAACCTATTATATCCTTAAAAAACAAGGTATAATATGTTTTATATAAAGCTATATTGCTTTTTAATTATAGCTTTTAATATGAGCTACTTATAATCATCTTCTCTTTGATTTATTATATTTGCATTAACTCTATAAAGTCTACTTAAGTCTTATTTAATTAATTAAAACACTCAAAGCTATTTTTTAGCCTAGATTTTCATATTTTATACTGACAGATTTATTAATATCATTAAAGAAGGAATGTTAAAGGAAAATAAAGCCTATAATCCCCTACTTATAATAATATAAGTAGGGATTAGCTAATAAGATTATATGCTTGCCTTTTTACAAGTTAAAAGTTATTTAAATGACTGTATCTTGTTAAAAAGATCCAAATATATATAAAATATGTTATATGATAGATGGAAAAAAGGGCTTTTAACAGCATTATTAGCACTTTATCACTTATTTAGCAAATATTACTAATTGCAAAACTATTTACCATTAATCAAATTTAAAACACACTTTAAAAGGGTAATAGTATATAAGTACTACAAAAGTAATGAATATTAATGATGCTATAAGTAAAGAAGGATAGTTATTTTTGCTTGCTTATACCTGATTTGGGCTCATTATATGTTATATTCTCTCTTGCAAAGTTTCAGCCTTATAGCTTAAGTATTTGTGTCTCTATTTGAGAAATAACTACAGAATTTATGAAAATTAGAAAGGGTCAAAAAACTGTCCCAATGATAGGCTGTTTTGTTTTGCTTAGCATTACATCACTTTTAATCCAATCACATGATCTAGGCTTGTTTGAAAGCTAAGATGATGTATTATCACATAGATTATTTTTAGATTATTTATAATTTATTTGATTTGTGACAAGTCATTCTTTCAAATAATAGCCAACATTGGGACAGTTTTTTACCCACTGTAAACCTTCTTGAAGCTTCGCTCGCTCAGCTAAGCCTATCTTCACAGCAGTTGTCTTCCTCTGCCTTGTCATTCTTAAACCTCTCATCATACACATCATATTCACATCATACTTGCGTCAAGGTTAATACCTTGATCTGCTATCTGATCTAGCTTCAGTACAAGCTAGCTTTGCCTTTGTCTCTTAGGCGACTCTTATTTAAGAGTAGACTCTATTATATCTTTGAAGCTTCAGCAGAGCTTATCCAGGGAGTGACTCCGCACGATACGAGAAGTTTGCTTGTAACACTTGATCATGAACACACTCTTATCTAGCCATAAGCAAACTCAATTTGCTACAGGCTCAATGTGGATAAAGTGGAGGAAGAGGTGTGAATCTTAAAGTGCATTTGGCACACTTTTTCTCATGCATGGCACCAGCCAAAAAAAAAAAAAAGGAAAATGCGGAAATCTGTGAGAGTGTAACTGTTCGGGATGATTTCTAGCAGAAAATAAAGTGCAGCAGAGTGTGAAAGCCCAGCCAAAAATAAAAATGTGCTCTAGACACATTTTTATTTTTGTTGCCACACCCACATGCATGATGTAACGTCCAGTTACAGCTCTGTAACAACATGTTATCTGCAATCATGGACTAGCCAATATCAGTTGACAAATGCTTACACATGCGCTCATTCAGTAAAAGTCTGATTGCAATCGCAGTACCACAGTATAGCCAAGGGGTGTCGGAAATGCACAGCTCGACTGCAGCTCCTTTTTCATAGAAACGGCTCAGAGCTGTGGACTAAGTAGAGATGTAATCAGGGTATTTCCATATTTGGAAGTTGGATCACTGTATATTGGTTGATGGCTTACATAACCTGAGCTCGATTGACAGACAGAACAGACCAGACAGACAGATGTACCATGCATTTATGAGACCACACAGAAATAAAGAAAGCATACTTATCACATTTTAACTATGCTAAGGCAGGCAGGGGTCACAAATATGGGTTTACTATGATATAAACATCTAGGGGATCCTAGTGATGCCGAGACTTTTCAAGGGGGTGTGATGCACCAGCACTGGTTGTGCAGGCCTCCGCAGGGTATGGAAACTTGAGAGGGTGCCCATCATGTCTGATGTCTGTTTGATCTATGCCAATAAGTCTGCGTGCAGGTGCAGCAGTGTTGGGAATGAGAAGAAGGGGCTGCCCTGAGCCAGATAAATTGTAAGTGTGGCCTGTCTTGCACTTTTGCACACACTTTGCTACTTTGCAACTGGGGCCGCACATAAGCAACCAGAGGTTCTTTGAATTTTATAAGTCTGTGGACACATGCGGCACTGTCAGGAATGAAGGGAAGAGCTGCAATGCGCTTTTAAGTCATTGCACTGACAGGGGTGAAAGAGGAAAGCTAATTTTTAGATAGATATATAGTAGTTACATGAACTATAGGATAAGTAATGTAGGTACAAGCACATTAGTTATGAAACACTGTAAGGTGACTTGGTACATACTGAAACTATGTGAGTGTGGTGAGAATGGTGTTGGCCTTCATCGGTGCTGTCGCAAAGCCTCTGCGGAACCTGTAAGTCTATCAGTGGATAGAAATAATGTGTATCTCCTCGTATGTAGTCTGCAAATGTGTGCACAAATGTGGCACAAGCCACAGGCTGCTTTCACTGTCATTATAGCACTGGGCCTCCTACTTGAAAATGCTGCCTTGGCCTTGTCTTTCACATGTCCACGGGCCTTTTAATTGCATCGAACAATGTGGAGACTAGTCCTTGTCTTGTTTGAGGTATTCCAAAAGGTGTGCAAACATGGCACATGGGCAGACTGCTTACACTGTCAGCCATAGAACTAGGCCTCCTCACTCACCAACTGCATGGTTTTGTCTTGCACTTGTCTGCGGGCCTTGAACATGTGCTCTGAGCCAGATAAAGCTGCTCCAATTATGTCTACCAGCCGCTGATGTGTGTAGGGAAAATCACAGGTACCTGTGGGTCAAAAAATGAAACCCGCACCCGCCCTGCGAAAAACCCGCACCCTTACGGCAGGTCGCAGGTTTCTTGCTCTCACGGGCATGGGCTTTCACACGGGATTTGAGGATCTGGTGGGTACCCGCCATGTAAGGTGTCACGGGTTGATGCTTTATAAACACACTATAACTATATACAAAGTGTTCAACAGGTATTGAGTATTAAGCATGCTATACGAGCCACAAGATGACAACATGGGCAACAACAACAGGTGCACAACAGGTGCAACACGTGGCACAACTGCACAAGTGGGCGCAACAAAACCAAAATGCAAACAATAACAGGCACAACAATAGGCGCAACCCGTGCAACAACTCACCAACGAGCCAACAACACACAGGTACAACCGTACAAGTCCATAGACACAAACTTGCTGAACTGTTGAAGTCCAAATGACACAAACATAATGTTGAAGGCTTGAAGCAGATGTTGAAGGACTATTGAAGTCCAAACGATGCAAGCGGGAGTTGAGATTTGGAATCTCGCACAAAACGGTGGAAATGCACTGTTACGCACAACTCGCACGAGTTGGGCATGGGCCCAGAACTCCAGAAGTGAAAGCCTGCAAGCCTGCAACATCAGCAAAAAAAGTGGGAGTTGTAAGCTGAGAGAGAAAGAGGTCAATGCTCGTGCTCGCACACAAAACACTTAAACGCACCAACAGCACCCCACAAGACAGTTGAAGACACAGGCTCACCAAGTCACCGCTTACACAGGTGACACAGCTTACACAGGGTGTCGAGCAGTTAAGGCGATAAGGTCTTGGAATGGTGGACGAGTAGTG
>JAGKRU010000052.1:69332-279417 GCA_022884055.1 Russula griseocarnosa
AATGACATCGCTCCTTGAATTTGTTTAGCATTACAAGGTCGTGAGCCTGGTTCATGATCCCATATCGCTGGATACTTGATGATGTCCAGTCCGGCAGACCATCATCCAAAGATGCAGGGTATCTCCCAATACATGAGTCCCAACCAGTCGAAATCAATGAGCATACCGCGACGTCGGACGTCCGAGCCAGATCCGCCAGGGACAACCATGATGTTCGATACGGAGATCACCAAAGACGAGGTTCTTCGAGTGAAGCCGCTCAACGGCATCTTTGATGTCCTTGTAGATGTCGTACGAAGGAGTTCCCTCTGCTGACTGTATGCCAAGCCGTCTCTCCGTCGACATGGTCCATCACGACCATGAACAGGCCGCCGCATACTGGAACACACGCATGCAGCACTGGCGCAAGGCCCTCGTTTGCGAGCAGGCGGTGAGCTTCAGGATATATTGCGCAGTAAACTTCACAACTACCTTGAACCTGTTGGCGAGTGCCTCCACAGAGGAGACATTACCGTATCCTCATCGCGCTGAGAGGTCTGGTCATGTGGCAAGGTAAAGGCCTGACTGCCGCATTGTTTCATCTTCTGCCAACACGACAGTCTCGCCCGATCGTGAGAGTCAGTCTGAAGGTCAGGGATGGCAAAGAATCAGTGCAGGTAGGGACCTGTAAAGGTGAGGGAACAAATGTGCAATGCTGCCTTCGACTGGCCGAGTCATGTAGAACGTCCTGAGGTCAGCGATGACTTGTCGAGTGGCTGCAAAGGCTCGAGCAAGACGGAGGACATTTCTCTCGGCATAGAACCCAAGCACAACCGCTCAGAAAACAGAAGATTGGAGTACACCCCGTCTGTGTACATCGCGACTCCGATTTCCAGCAGTTACCCATGATATCATAAAGAACAGCGGGATAGTTCAAAGAAAGGGCAGTACGGTTTGATGTTGATGTTGCAATGTGCGCGTACGACAGCGCTCCTGCAGAGAGGCATCTCCTTCGAGACCAGCCTCATTTTTCAGCTCCACACGAAGAACGGTTTGTCGCCAAAATCGATAGCATCCGGTTAGTGATGTGCAGGGCCCGGCTTGGCCTCAAAGCCACAGTTTTGGCTTAGCCTGAGGCGGCTTTGGCTTTCTGAAACTCCCAGCCAGGCCAAAGCTTTCAACCACGGCTTGGCTTTTGCTTGCTTGGCCTAGGCCGTGGCTTTATATGAAATGATAATATATAGACGACTTGTATTAGAAGATATTAACTTAGTAAACCTACTCAGACCAATACATTGTTTCTTCATCATCGTCATCCTCCTCAATCAGCAGCCCATCCCATGAAAGCTCTTCAATATCTGACTTCTCAACGCTTCCCATGTCTCCTCCCGCTCCTGCATCCTCTAGCTCTTGGTCACTAGATTCATCTGCTCGAATATGATGGTGGTTGTTACGAACGGACCGAACCTGACTCCTTTTTCCGACTCCCACTCATTAACTCAGCAGTGGACTCACTCCCTGCTCTTTTTCTTTCTTACTGTGCTCTCGATGCTTCTAGTAGAGTTTCCTTAAGGCCTCTTGAGGAATCTCTACTTGATGACAAGGCTCCTTCGACGCTTCTAGTAATGAGTCATCAAGAGTCCTCTAATGATGACTCATTACTTGATGACAGAACCATTCCTGAATTGCTTACAGATGATCCTTTCCTCTCACGTCAGCCCTGTAGCTGACTGATGATCCACTTACTCAGCATGAAGCACTTCATCGTTCATGCATTGGTGGCGATGCCTGAAACAAGGAGAGTTCTCATGACGTCTTTTGATGACTACTCCTGACTTTATGCTGATTCATCCAGGCTCCTACATCATAGGCAGCCTGATACGTTCTTTCTTTTGTTCTGGTTTTGTTCCTGATTTCTAAGCCTCAGTAGTACGATAGATCAAGTCCTTCATGGCAGGGAGTTCCGTACTGTAGTCCATACGTCTCTTGCCCAGTTGTCTCAGTGGCTGTTTCCTATTTAAACCAATAGTTGTACTTGTATTTCCTTAAGCTCGTCTTTGTTACTATAGTAGCAAATACATCGCTTCTATATTCAACTTCACTCAGAGGGACAACTTCCATTCTTGTGCATCATCGCTCCGCAGTCTTATTGACTGCCTTCGAACCCTCTGAACGTTTTCTGGCACGTTGCTCTCCGCAGCAGAAGTCCCAGACGATTGGCTCGTGTCTCTTGACCGAGTGAAGCCGTAACACAAGACGAGCTTCTTTGATACACCCTGGCTTCGTTACGAGAACGAATCACAGGTGACTGGACTCAGATCTATAGAAGATCAAGTGACGATCTCCTTCCAGAAGTAAAGATCTGTCTACTGGGAAGACAGTGCTGGATACAAAGACGGATCAACACCGAACGAACTGGGAAGTTACCGTCGACGTAGAATTCATCAACGACACTTGGTACATCCTCTATTGGCACGAACCAGAACCTAACGTAGGATTCTGGAGAACTAAGGCCTCCGAATCTTTGCACGAAGATCCTTTGGAACTGGTATTGCCAGACGACCACCCACGAAACCCAGACAACCAATCACGAACGATTAATCCAACGACCATCCACAGATCTTAAATTACGGAGCCACAGTACAAGGACACGACATGGCAAGCCAACAAGCAGACCAAGCTGAACCATCTCAAATCAACATGGAGGAGGACCGGTTGCTGCTGAACCAGCAACGGAACAAACCTCTCAGGGACTCCTTCCACTCATACCACCACCATGTCCAATTACACTCTCCTCCCAACCTCGAACAACTTAAAAAGGTCTTTCATACAATCTTAAAAAGTGTCTCTACACTATATGCGAGCAATATAGATCGAGGGCCGCTCACCAAACTGCTCACCACCTTTGTTGAAAACTCCATCCTACCTATCGTCAAGCACGATCAGTTATACCCAAACTGCAAACCTTCCATCCACCCTCCTCCAACACGAGGAGCTTAAGCAAATTCAGACATCACTTCAAGCCCTTTCAAGGGCGGTTACAGGCCTCCAGAAAAAGGCCCTCCCCTCCTCCAAGCCCCCAAATCCCAGTAACCCTATGCCCAGCTACGCCAGTAAAGCATCCTCTAAGCCCGCTAACCCCAGTATCGTAATTGCGCTAGTCATCTTGCTGGCCAGGCGGACTTCACTCGGCCCAGGCGGTGAGATCTGCACCACGCTCAACAATGCACTTAATGTCACCCCCACAACCAGGTCCACGTGTCTGCTGCAAGGTGGACTGCAAAGGCAATCTGGTTGTTTACTGGGGACACATGACGACGGCTCATCAACTCAACTTTCCTCCCCGCTCATAGCCAAGGCCTTCTCAGAGGCCTACTCCGCAGCTGTCACCCCCTTTACCCCACCTCACACACGGGCCAACGTAAAATGGTTCAAAATCCTCATCAATGGTTTACCTACAGGAGTCTCCAATGACCGGTGTCACCGCCGCACTAGCGACCGCAATGGAGTGAACTTTGCGTAGTACTTGAAGTAGAAAAGCTAAGGACTAAGCCCCTTAGATGCGTCTGAGTAAGGTCCGTAGCCTCTGTACGTTATACCAGAGGTTCCCTTGTGAAGTAGAGAGCTCGAGCGAGGAAGGTTGTTGGTCACTAGCCTCGTATTCTGATAGACAGGAGACTCAACTTGGGGCTTCCCTACCCAAGTTGAAGTCGTATAAATACATCCCTGATAGGACTAATGGAGACGCGAACCCGTAGACGGAGAAACCAGTATGGGGTAAGTAACTAATTCAACTGTACTACCCGACTGTCCCAAGAATGCCCGACGGAACAATAGCAACCGATGGATACAATTACAAACCCCGGACAATCCGTATCGATAGCTCAAACTCCGAGAAATCCAGAAGAGCAGCCCGCACTGCTATCAATCCTATGCATTTAGTTCACAAGCGACGATCGAGGGAATCACACGACACAAGACACCGAAACGAGAACAAACCCTGAAGCCCGATCCTGAATGGAGCTTACCCTGTCCGTAAGGCGTACAAGCTAGCCTACCCCAGAGAGCCGGTTACAACCGGGTGCCTACACCCCAGATGAGTTTCATATGGCACTCACTTCCGAGAACCCACATACGCACACCTCATCATAGCCCAAAACCCAGCTGGGTCAAAGCCCCCTCATCCTACGAAGCTGGCTCCGTCCTCCTCTCTTTGTCATGGCATTTGAAGACCCGGATGGCACCAAAGCCAGAGCGTTGCTAGGAGCTAAGTATCTGTATGCCTTCGCACCCGTGCTTCACTCAGGAAGTGAAGCAACGCCCTACCCCCCCACACACCCTTTCCCAACAGTGACAGTAATACCACTGACAACATACAACTGCCATTCTTATTTGCCTCCTCTGATCCACACCGGCAGAGACAATGCCCAAAACACGACAAACAGCAGTGCGACAACCAATGTCACTAGAGCGCAAAGCCAAGAACAAGAGGTAAGAACGTGTTGGGCTGCTTCACCCCAGAAGAACAAGAAGTAGGGGGAAGGCGCGTGAAGAGGGAATGGAGGGTAGGAGGGAGGGGGACGAAGGATCAAGCTCGATCAAGGAGACCACCCAACTCGCTCACCTCAACATCCACACTCGCGGCATCAAAATTCTCGCCCCAAGGCGAACAACAATTTGCTCACTCACACCGACAAACACCCACCACTCGATTTCCGACACAGCATTCGGCCACCACAAATACCTTTTTATTTTATTGGAGAAATATGGACATACATATGTGGATAGACATCAGTACACACAGTAAAGTGCTACGTAGGTTCTGTACCCAAGGCGCACTAAAATGGATTCGAAAAAAAAAAAAAAAAAAAACGAACCTCTCAACCGGAAGAGGAAGAAACGAAAAGGTGGAGGACTCAAAGGAACCAAGCCACAACTTCACTGCGACAGAACAAAAGCAAAAGAATTTCTGTCAGAGCTGTATATCTACACAGAGCTCAACTGAAGAAACCCTGAAATAAAGAATCGGTACTCCAGAGTGCTGCTTGCGCTTTCTTTTATTAAAGGAAAGGAAGTGTAAACTGGACTACCTACCAACTAAAACAGTTTAACCATCGACTTGCGGTCTGTAACGGAACGAAAAAGATGACTACCTCTGGACGAGTTCACCGAGGACTTTTCAAACAATTTTGTATCATCTACGGCAAAGGAAGAAGCCCTGATGGCAATCGAAAAACTAAAGATGACGAAGGAAGGCTCGATCAGATATATCGCCACCATGCCACTCTAATTGTGGAGTCGGATGGATGGCGAAATGGCGCCAGTCCTTCCGAAAAGGGTTGCCAAGTAAAATGGCCGCTAACATCATCAATATTGAAGGCAACCTCGTAACCTGGCCGCGTGGATCTCCTGGCCCAAAACACCACGCCCGATACACCCTAAACAAGGCATATGGGTACCAAGGAGGAAACCCAGAAGTACGTTCACCCAAACCAGCAAGAGCGGTCTAGGAACCCTACCGAGACCAAACGCAATGGATGTCGATCGTATCCAAATGGAACCTGCCGAGCCGGGAACGACTTATGAAGTCAGCAGCTGTTTCCGCTGCAAAAAGCAAGGACACAGTCCAGGGACTGCCCCAACGAGGACCAAAAATACGCAGGCACCATTGAGGAGGTTTCACCTCCCAAAGCAAAGGAAGGAGAGGTCAAGGAGCCTCCGCCATCTTACGAATCCTTGGCCAAACAAATTCAAATGTGTTCGATGGAGGATCGGAAAACATCCTCGAACATTTCTTCCACAGTTGGAGACGACGAAGAAAAGAACCGGAT
This sequence comes from Russula griseocarnosa, assembly GCA_022884055.1. Taxonomy (NCBI): domain Eukaryota; kingdom Fungi; phylum Basidiomycota; class Agaricomycetes; order Russulales; family Russulaceae; genus Russula; species Russula griseocarnosa. Next base: position 75,143 of record JAGKRU010000052.1, read on the forward strand.
TTTAAAGGGCTCGGTCGACACGGTCGCGATGCGAGCCTTCCATGTATCTAGCCGAAAGAATGACACAATATATGCCCCTTTTTCCTTCACCACGCTAAACAAACGACCGATGAAGGCTATGCTTGACAGCGAGCTACGCATAATTTCATGGATGTGGAACCATGATCCGACTTGGGGTGGAACCCAGAAAATGGAAAAAAACCCCAAGAAGTCACAAATGTGGATGGAACCAAAGAACAGGGCCGGCTCCATCAACAGGTATTCCCTTCTCCACTTCACACATGAAGGAAAGACGAAACAAATGCCTGTCTATGTGACAAATTTAGGGCAGGACCGAATAATTCTGGAATCGAATGTTAAAGCCTTCGAACCAACAGTTGACTGGAGCGCGGGAAACCTAAAAGGAACCATGAAAGTCACAACAATTGGTGGAATGAAGATTGACTCAACACAATCAATTGAATGGTCCATCAAAGCCGAAAAAGATAAGAAAGTCTACAAGAATCGGATATTCCGATTCAATACCAAGACTTTCAAAGTGTCTTCTCAGAAGAAGAAGCGAAGCGATTCCCTCAGCTAGGGAAGAGGACCACGAAATCAATTTGACAATGGACGCTCCGCCCTCCTTCAAACCGCGACCTACAACTTGGATAAAGAACAGACGGTCTTATGCGAAAATGGATTGATGAAGAACTCGCAAGGGGTTTATTCCGGAATCCAAATCACCATACCTACCCCACGTTCCTCATTAAAAAGGCAACGGCGATTACAGGGTCGTCCAAGACTATCGACATGAACAAATTTACCATCCAGACAAGACCCCCCTTCCGCTCATCCCCGATCTTATTAACCAACTGCATGGTAAAACTTATTTACCAAGTTTGACATCAGGATGGGTTACAACAATATTCGAATCTGAGAGGGGGGACCAACAGAAGGCGGCGTTCACTACGCCACTAGGACAGTTTGAACCCATGGTCATGAGTTTTGGACTCAAAACACCCCGGAACCTTTCAACGCACAATGGAACCGCCTCTTCCGAGCGTTACAAAACAAATACCCCGGAGAAATCCAGGTCTACATGGATGATGTCTTAATAGCCACACATGACAATATTGAGCACCACGGCAAGTGGTTCGAGAAGTCCTGGAACTCTTTCGCGACCAATCCCTCTTTTCTAAAAGTGGCCAAATGCGAGTTTGAAAAATCTGAAACGCAATACCTTGGCCTAATTCTCAGAGGTGACACATCAAACCTGACCCAACAAAGTTGCTGGCCTCCAGGAATGGCCTAGGCAACTCAAACAGTCCGCGAAGTCCAAAGTACTCTTGGACTGCTTAACTACCATCGCTAGACTGGCCGGGTCCGGTCCGTTGGGTTCGATAGCTCTGAGCCTGAACCTGAACCGAACCTAAATGTCCGTTCTGACAAATTGGTGAACCTAAACCTGGACCTGGGTTCAGGTGGTTCAGGTTCGAACAATGTTCGACCAAAAAATTTCACTCAGAAAACTCAGAAGTAGTTGGAACCAGGTATATTAATTCATATAAATACAGGTTGACTTCCATACACATGGCCACCTCGAACTTGCCTGATTGAACAAATACCTATTGTCTGTGTCCACGAACGCGGGGATGTAGATGTCCATCTGAGCGATGAGAGGTCTGTGTAGACGACGACGATGTGGGCAAGTGTGGTGGGATGTCGGGTGATCCGCCGCGGCGAGGTGGAGGTGGAAAGGCATGTAGCGGAGGAAGGGGAAGGTGTGTGGGACGAGGAGCTTGGTCCTAGGGGGAGGTAGCCCATGGTTCTGGGTCCTCTGTGGGTTGTGGAATGTTAGATGGGAAGGGAAGGAAGTTAAGGGGGACTCGTACCTTGGAGGTAGGTTGTCAGTTGTTGGAATATCCTTTTGTAAACCCAACACAAAGCGTCGAAGAAACCTTGAATGACGGCGTTGGACAAGGTTCGGTTGAGAGGGAGGTGTGAAAGATATGGGAAATCCAAGATGGGTGGGTGGATGTCAATGGGATATGTTCGTAGCCTGCAGAGTGGATAGCAGCTGGGTCATCGGCGAGTTTGGCGTGGTGTAGTTGGAAAGTGGATGCGACGCTGAGAGTGTTAGGAGAGAGTGGGGCATCCCCCGAACTTTATGATGCAGGACGTGGTTGGACGTGATTCTGCATGCATGTTCTTCATCTGTCCAGCTGCGCAAGGTAGTGTTTGCGCTTACTAGAGAATAAAAGTAAACTTTATCAGTTAAGGGAAGAAGCAGAAGGTGAAGATGCGCAGAAAAGAAAAGGTCGATTTGCAACATATGGGATGCGGTTGTGAGACGGGAACACAATTTTCCCGAAGGAGGATGAAGGAGGATGATGAGGCAGGCACGAGGTCCGATGACGTACGAAGGGCAAGGCTCTCGAAGAGCTCCGCGCGGGGTGGATCGATCGTGTGCATCTGCTCCTAAGCAACAGCGATGATCAGCTAGGTCGTGGCGCTTGTGGTGAGAGGCGTACCTGTCAATCAGACCAAGACCAAGGAGAACGTCCAGCAAGTCGAAGCCAATATTGTCACACCATATGACAAGCGTACCTAGCGCCTCTCGTCAATCGGCAAGTTTATCTATTTCTTGACGATAGTATGAAGGCGATGATCATGATCCCCATGAGACCGGTACTGGAGAAACTCCACGCCTTCGGCTTCCTAACGGTCATTTGGGTCCCGTGCATTCACGACAGACACCGTTCAGTTCTCCAACAACGCTTGAAGTAATGCCCACGCATAACTTCGAACGCCGGCTGCCCATATCCAAAGCTTTCAACATCCGCAAAGGGACAGATCTGCTCATGATAAAGAGAGTCCAAAGCCGCGCATCTGATAGAATGTCGAGTACATCGTATGTCATTCGGTTTAGTACTTTGGTTGGTGTAACACTTTTTCGCCGTTCTTCGAGTTGTACCTTATTTCTGTCTTGTCGATTGTGAAATTAATATCATGTCGGATTGCACCCTTCTCTCTCATCTCGCTGCCGCGCTACCGCTGCTCCTTCACTCGTTACCTCCTTTATCAACAATATATAATACGGCTGTCCAGGAATGGGCAAATTGGTCAGCATTGGTCAGCTGGCCCGATAGGGCCAGCCTGAAACGGGGGATGGCCGGCCCGATAGGGCCGCACCTGTCGGCCAGCAGCTGCTTGCCCGATAGGGCAAGCACCCAAAGGAAAGTGCAAGCGAGATGTCGAAAAAAATTGATATTTTGATGCTGTGTCCTCATCAATGTGCAAGGAGGTGGCCTGAAAACATCTTATTGATTGCTATATACCTGAGCCAATGCTCAGAACAAAGCATTATACATTTTACAGCCATGCTAAATGTTGCAAGTTTTGAAGTCGAAAAAAGTGCTTAGAAAGTAGTCGTGCACGCCTCTGCGGAACTTATAACTTAAAGAGGAGGTTTATATATGTCCTGTACTCATGGCCCTCACACGATTAAGTCCGCGGATGCGTGCAGCGATGTCGACAGAGGGAGGAAGGAGGGCTGCTCTGAGGGGAGTAATGTGCCGCGCGTCCCATCTTGCACTGCCACGCGTGTCTTGAAAATCGGTATACGTGGCCAACAGGATGTGCTTAAGGTGTTCCCAAGGTTTCTAAGTCCGCGGATGCGTGCAGCGCGCTCAGGAATGGGGGAAATGTGCTCTATTGATCTCTGTGCTGGCGTACAAAAGAAGTCATTATGTAATATGGCTTCTGGCCGCTTCTGCTTGGCCGGGCCGCTGTCCTACCACTTTCCCGCGCTTCACCACTTGAAAAGGAAGGTGAATGTTAGTCAGCGGCCAATGCTCAAAACAAATGTTGTAAGTTTTGAGGTCGAAAAAAGTGCTTCAGAAGTTTTTGTGCACGCCTCTGCGGAACGTATAACTCACGGAGGAGGTTTAGATATGTCATATATGCATGGCCCTTACACCATTAAGTCCGCATGTGCGTGAAGCGATGTCGACAGAGGGAGGAAGGAGGGCTGCTCTGAGCGGAGTAATGTGCCGTGCAGCCCATCTTGCACGGCCACGTGTGTCTTAAAAATCGGTACAGATGGCGAATATAAAGTGCTTAAAGGTTACCAAATTTTATAAGGCCGCGGATGCGTGCAGCGCGCTCAGGAATGGGGGAAAGTGCTGTATTGATCTCTGTGCTGGCGCACAAATTCTGGCCGTTTCTGCTTGGCCGGGCCGCTCTCCTGCCACTTTCCCGCGCTTTACGACTTGAAAAGGAAGGTGAATGTTAGTCAGCGGAACTGCACACACCAGGCCATGCACACACTTAATGCTTAGATGCAGCTACAGAGATGAATAAAATAGATACAAATCTGAAAATATTCATAGAGATAGATAGGGATAGATGCTGGGGGTCATCTGCTGATGCTAAGTGATCTGATCAGTCATTCTTTTTTTATTTAGCAAACTTTAATGCAGCAGCCATACTCATTCACAAAGATAAATAAAATAGACAAAAATCTGCAAATATTTGTGGAGATAGATATTGGCCAGAGACTGTATGTAGAGATAGAAAAGGTATACATAAAGATGGGAAGAGTATACTGTACAATTTTAAATAGATCATTACCTACATGTGACTATGACACATCTGACAAAAGTTTTGCTTCATCAGTTGGTGGGTAACCTGTGATAATGTGCAAATTTCATTGTGTATAACAAGCATGCTTAGATGGAATGACATTTTTTTGCCATTTTAGAATGATACAGCTGCTATATGGTTTTATCAGTTTACTTTATAACATGTGAGTGATGTAACAGAACTTTCATTTTATCTACATCAGATACCTTTATGATGTGTGACTGACAAATCATTCAAAATTGTACAGTATATAGAGATGGGGGACTGTATGTAGAGATGAAGAGACTATACATAGAGATGGAAAGACTGTACATAGAGTTAAGAAGACTAAAGATATGTAGAGATGGGAAGACTATATATAGAGATAAGAAAACTATCTGTAAAGATAAAGAGAGACTGTATATAGCCTAAGAGATAGGAAGACTATATAGTATGTAGAGATAAAGAGACTATATATGTTGAAGTAAGCATGAGATGAGGCAACAGAGTGCTTATTGAAGCACCTGGGCATACCCAGCAGATGCATATGAGTACAGCAGAGAGTTCACCCTCATCCCATTAGAGATATCCTTTTCATAGTATATACACATTACATTCATTAGCTAAAACACCCAGCTACCATGGGTTGCCATTGTAGTATAGAAGCACAGCACCCACCTTTGCATATATAAGTAGTTACAAAGTAGATATGCCCACCTGAGTCATCATGCTGCATATGCAGATACTAAGGTAAGCAGATTATCTACCCATTAGATTTCCCTTTCACTTACACAGAGTAGAGTATATTGTCCTTACAAACAATCATGTGTGCATTCACAGTGTCTCAGTTTTTACACTTGCAATATGTAAAGATAGAAAGATAGTATGTTAAAATGGAAAGACTGTATGTAAAGGGATAAGATTGTACTTAAAGATAGGTGATAAGATAGATGGGTAATGGAATAAGACTATGTGATAAAAAGGGGGTTTGGGGGCAACACCCCCAACAAGCTGAAGGCCAGTGATGTAGGCAAGGGGAGTGAGCTTGCGAACGACCCATGCCGTAGGCATGGCCAAAAGCTTGTCAAAAGTATAAGAAAGGGCGGTCCGGGGATGGTAGGAGGGTTGCCGAGAATGGGTAAATTCGGCGCTTGGCTCCATGATGACACACACCTGACAAGAAACAGCACATTGTGCGTATACATCTCGTCAACCCACTGCGTGATCACGCTATGAGTTTTCTGCACCACGATGCTATTATGCTGCAAAAGCGCAAGTTAACTACGGCGCGGACATTATGACTGTTGAGTAGATAGCTAGTCAGGGGATAGAAAGAGAGCTCGTGTAGAGCCAAGAAATCCTCGATTATTTCGTACGCAATCTTTCCTCTGAGCGCACACCAATTTGTCAGCCTCTCGTCCGATAGATGCTAAGGTAGAGTACATACACAATGTGCGTTCCTCTTCCTCCTCTCCCTTGTTCTAGACAGGCTCTTTCCTGATAGAAATGGCGACAGGGTGACCGGAAAGCTGCCGCACGGTAACGAAATGCCCAATGTTTTCCCCGAAAGGTCCCAATGGGTCGAGACCCTCCACAAAAATATTCTGCAGGCTGGGCAACGCTTCTGTTATTCCGTCCCCAACGAGCTTTTGCAGGACAGCCGCGACACCTGGCGCAAATTCCTTGGACAGGTAGAGATTCTTCACCGCGATAAATGGAAGTAAGAGTTGCAACCATAGGGTGTCATCGATGTCATAATCCTCCCAAACTAGTTGCACATATCGATGCTCGATGTAGAGGTCCTCTACCGTGGAAAGGGGAGGGAAAGAGTGGTTACAGACCTGAACGGCGGACGAAAACTGCCGATCTGGTGTGTATTCTCTACATGAGATTTCTATTTTCGGAGTCCTGGAACGGGCTAGAAGTACGACGTTGGCACTCCAATCATTGAATTCGACACGTGCTGTATCATGTGTCTTTAGCGTTGGTGTACGATTAATGAATTGGACGAGTCGCCGGCAATCAAAATTGATTAAATCGGAGAACGTTATGCGCATGTGGTCGAGTTGAGGGGTGTCGATGCGGGTCACGAGGTCCTCTAAATATTCGGTAGCGCCTTTGAAATAAAATTTGTGGAGAGTGGGGGAGATAGAGCGTTTAAGAGGAGACAGAATTCGGCCTTCCCAATCAGGGCGAGATTGAGGGAGTTTGAATTCAAGTTCAAGTAATTCGAGGCAGGACAACACGGAGAGGGAAGCGACTATCGCTTCGGGTGAAATGTCCTCCTCGGAAGAATAGGTGAGCCGAAGATGGACGAGGTGAGCAGCAGACGAAAGTAGACTTGGCAATCCCGGAAATGGAATGCCAGACAAGTCGAAGAATCGCAGACGTGGGGCAGATCCACCCAAGAACGAATTGGGAATGACTGACAGCGTTTCACCATATGAGCAGAGCCGCAGATCAGTCAACTCCGGGAATGGCACCTGCATTATTGCCAAGACATTTTCCAATTGCCAATCCGCAAGGTCCAAGAGGTCGACTTGACATACGCGATTGCTGTGCCCGAGTGCTGCAATGATATTGTCCGTGCCTGTTAAGGACACACTATCACGAACGATGAGAGGCAAGGGTGGCCAGATGTCCAGTGAGTCCCTTGTGGGTGTTTTAGGTGTGCAATAAAGTCGCAGATTCAGTCGACGTGGTGATGCAAGAACAAGGCTTCTCCATCGTCGACACACATGGACCAGCGTTTGCCATGCCTCTATCCCCATTTCGCCTTTATAAAATGGGTTGCCTTCATACGACTCGGACGGACTCATATCCACATAGAAATCAAATATATCTAGTAGGACGTCATCAGGGAGTACGTCGATCTGTATCCCTTGCCTACATCACGTCACGTCAGTCGGTAGTCATCGCGGGATGTCGCGCAATGAAAGACATACGTCGACTTAGTTTGGTTCGTTTCCTCCGAGTCTGGCGACGCCATCAGCAAGCTTCAGAACGGCGATTTATTGGGATCGAAATCTCGGTGGCCAGGAATTGGTAGAGGGGAAGGTGGTATGGAGTATGTAGGGAGATCTGATGAAGGGCACGCCTTTTAGCTGAGATATTTGAGACGTTGTTGGTTATTGATGCAGCGTGTATCTTTACAACCGAGAACGACCGATCGATGACGACGGTGGTTGCTGGATCTAGGTGCTCCCGAGGCCGAATCGGAGTTCAAACAACGGCCAAGTCCGCCCATAACTACCCCGGCCCGCGTCCTCTCTCAAGTCTCAATCTCCTCAATCGACGCGACAATCGCTCACTCCACGCTGGACAAGCCCCCAACTTAATGCTCTATGCCTTCCACAAAGTAAAACCATTCGTGAGAAACCCGGAGGTACCGAACTGCGAACCGTACGAGCTTCGGCCATACCTGACACTCCCGAGAAGGCCAAATAGCACAGCATCGAGATATTGATGCAAGTCCTGGCGTTCAATTCGCGCGTCGTTCATTGCCCTACCGTTCACTAAGATTAAGCGTCGGTTCAAGGAGGCCGTCAGACTGATCATTACACGTGGCTTGGCAGCCGGGGAATCATGCAGGGGTCCGAAGCTCGTGTTCTGCGTGGAGGACGCCGGTGTTGATAACTCGAAATGGATCACAACTGGTGCGTTGTTATTCCATGTGCCCACTTTTTACTTTTTTGGAGGGCTTTGTAGAGTGCGTCCTTGCTCATCATCATTGACCCCACGTGATTGGACATATGTTTTTCCCACCTCAGAGATGTTCTGCATGCCGTTTGCGGAACCGCTTGGGTTCCCTCATGGATGTATTCCCGATGCTGAGAGTATTCTGAGGTGCTGTGGGCGTGATGACTGTGCTCAGGGCCGCCAGTGAGTATGAGTGAGAATATCACCCCGACGAGGGGCATCTTGAATACTACGTGCAGGGCGTAAGTGCTAATTCGATCGCGCAATGTCCCCCATGAACGCGCATATCCACAATTTACTTGACCCTAAGGCACCTTTGGCGGTCACTCCCTCCGATGGCGGGTAGATTTCTGCCTTCTTCGCTCTCACTCTGTCTTTGCCGCTACCCTCTAATCTCTAACCTCATTCTTTCTCTGGTCTGGTTGTTTGATTTCGGTGGTTAAGATTTTGATTAGGGCATCCTCCGAGTCGGTACGTACAGCATACTGACGATAGTAATGCTGAACAGGCAACGACCCTCCATGAGACCCGCACTGGAGACCTTCGCGCCCTCGGCTTTCCAATGCGTCATTTGTGTTCCGTGCGTTCATCACAAACACCGTTCAGCGTGCGTAGCGCGTCGTTCAAGTTCAAAAAGGTTTAACTATTGGAGTATTCAAAACCTTTCACTAATTTATTGATTTCGTCATCGTCGATAGTGGTTCGCTTTCTTCCCGCCTTTTTCCCGTAATGACTGGCTCACTGTTGGCTCGCAAGGGTATATTAGCTCTACTCGAGAAGAATCCATGGCTATTCATCTCTCACACATTGCATACACACCCTTGGGTGGCAGGTGAGACTGTCAGTCATGGACTTGTCCGGCCCCGCTTGGCTCTACTGATGATCCATTGCAACTCAACAATCTGGTTCGACGCTTGCGAAAGCGTCATGATGCCCTTCCATGTTCTTCTTCAGTGAGTCTTTAACCAGGGCATGGACAGTAATGTAGCCCCATCTCACATTTCCATTGCGCAGACTACATGACCGCCTCATGCGCCAAGGGCGAACCTTCCCTTTCTCTGGGCATGAAGGATCGTCTCGGTCAGAGTTTCGATTTCTAAACCCAGCGCTAATTGATATAAAACATTCGATGCTAGAGAGAGTATAAGACAACATGGGCAGTACCTATGCATGCAAGTGCACATGTCAGATAGTGCATGGTACAATGTACGATACTGTAGACTCGGATGGAGAGAAAGTGAGACGCGGGGATTCCAGGAGAAATGAAGTAAGCAAGAGGCGAGGCGAGTTGAGTAACAGCAAGCTCTTGCACGGCTAGAGTGATACAAGATGAATGTGAGAACAAGAGTGTGGGCTGCAACTTACGAGCTTCATTAGTACATTGGTTGTATGTAGGAGGATTTGTCCCAGTCAGAAATGGCAATAGGGTGACCGGACTTCCGTCGCGCGTCAGCAAACTGCGAAATATTTTCTTGCACCGATCCTGATGGCTCGACTTGAAACCCCTCTACGAAGATATTCTGCAGGTTGGGCAATACTTCTATTATTCTGCCCTCAACGAGCCCTTGGAGGGCTGCCGCGATACCTGGCACAAATTCCTTGTATAGATAGAGATTCTTCACCCCGGTAAATGGGAGTAAGAGTCGCAACCATAGGGTGTTCTCGATAGCATCATTCTTCCAAACTCGTTCCGAATATCCAAGCTTGATGTAGAGATCCTCTACCGTGGAAGTGGGACGCAAAGAGGAGTTACAGACCTGGACGATAGACGAAAGCTGTAAATCTGGTTCTTTGCAGGAAGTTCTTATCGTAAGATATCCAGGTAAGTCAAGACATCTGGGCTCATGTGGAAGTAATACGTAGGGAAATCTAGCCCGGGGTAAGTCAAGACATCTGGGCTCATGTGGAAGTAAGACGGAGGGATATTTAGGTAAGTCAAGGCATCTGGGATCATGTGGAAGTAAGACGGAGGGGCCTATATCATGGAATTTCACATGTGCATCACGTTTCTTGAGTTTGGGTGCACGATTGATGAATTGGGCGAGTCGTGGGGTGCCAAAACGGATTTGATTGAGGAACATTATATGCACCAGGTCGAGTTGAGGAGCGTCGATGAAGGTCACGAGGACCTCTAAGTATTCGGTATCGCCGTTGAAATAAAATTTGTCGAGAGCGGGGAGGATAGACCGTTCTGCTGGAGGCAGACTTTGGCTTTCCAAGTCAGGGCGAGATCCAGGGGATCGGAATCCAAGGTGAAGTGTTCTGAGGCTGGATAACACGGAGAGGGGAGGGACCATCGCTTCGGGTGAAATGTACCCAGAAGGAGGAATATCACGAAGGTCAAGGCGGACGAGGTGAGTAGTAGTCAGAAGTAGTTTCGGCAATCCCAGAAAGGGAATACCACCCCATTCGAGGGATTGAAGACGTGGGGCAGATCCACCCAAGAACGAATCGGGAGTAGCTGGCAGCGTTCTATAAGTTGACCAGAGCCGCAGATCTGTCAACTCCGGAAATGACACCTGCATCGGTGCCAAGATTTCTTTCAAATCCCAAGACGTAAGGTCCGCAAGGTAGACTTGACGTACGCGATTGCTCTGCCTAAGTGCTGTAACGATATTGTCCGTGCCTGATAAGGTTATATAGCCGTGAATGACGAGAGGCAAGGCTGGCCAGATTCTCAGTGCCCATGCGGTTGTTTTACGTGTACAACCAACTCGCAGATTCAAGTGACGGGGTGATGCAAAAACAAGGTTTCTCCATCGTCGACACACATGAACCAGTGTTTGCCAGGCCTTCATCTCCGTTTCAAGTGATGGATTCATAATGATACGGAAATCAAATATTCCTAGTAGGACGTCATCAGGAAGTACGTCGATTCGTTTCAGCTGGTCTACATCACATCAAGTCAGTCAGCAATCGATCATTGGCGGATGTTGCATAATGAAAGACATACGCCGACTCGGACTTCGTTCTATTTGTTGCCTCCAGGTATGACGATGACTATTCGCCATCTGAAACCCTTCAGAACGGTGATCCATTGGGATCGACATCCCAGGGCGGCTATGAAATGGCGGAGGCGACTCAGGCAAAGGCGGTAATGAAGTATGATAGGGGGATTCTGATAAGGAGCGGGCCATTTATCTGAACTATTTGAGACTTTTGTTAGTTATTGATGCACCGTGTCAGTTATTCTTGAAATATAACTGAGATTGGCCAATCGATGAGGCCGATGAGGATTTGGTGCTCTGTAGCCGAGCACGTGTTGGAGACGTGTACGCGATGCACGTGATCTCGTCACAGTTCATGGCGTCGAGCACGGTCGCACAACTCTTTGAGCAATCGAAAGTTCCGTCACACCCCGGCACTAGGGTAATCCTCATCACCAAGTATACATCCTAATTGATATGATTTGAATTATTTGATCCAAGCTAGCCCCAAATCCCAATCGACGTCAATTCGACGAGGCGACAATGACAATCGCCCATTGCACACGCTAAACAACACCTACCTCCGCCTTACTGAGAAGGCCAGAACATCACTACAGTATCATAGCGCGGACATGTCGCTGAAAGTCCTCGCGTTCAATTCGCGCGTCGTACTTCTGCCCCTACCGTTCGCACTAGGATCAAGCGTAAGCTCAAAGGGACCTTCAGACACATAGCAATGAGGCCTTGTTGAGGGTCACGTAGGGATCCAAGATCGGAGGACGTCTGCGCGGACAAATGGATTGTACCTGGTGCGTTGTTAACTTATTTAGAGTGCGCCTTTACTCACGGTGGGGCTCACGGAGGTTGCGCGTGTGTACTACTTCACGCTACCAGAAGGACACTGTATCATCTCGACCTGAGGCCTGATGACGACATCGGAGGTAGTAGTGCAATTGACGGCCTTGGCAAACATTTTCATTTATTGCAAATGATTACTAATAATGATTTCTTGAATTGGCATGTCACTCACATTGCAGCTGCCAGTGATTGTAGGCCGAGGCGCGGTACTTGCTACACGCACAGGTTCACACTATCGAGGCGTCCAGCCTGAGCAGCCTGAGCGCCTGAGCACTGATCATATGAGCAAGCAAGTGACGTACACGGTCACGTGAGTATCAATCGAAACACGACATGGCGATGGCACAGAGGCGTCCAAGTCGCCCAGGCCAATCTACGTCTCTATCAGTCTTCCTAATACTGTGTCACTTTGAGAGACGTTTCGCTGGCTAGGGACCACAACTTTACATCTCTCCTCCAAGCCGCTGCGTTCTTTAGGCGCGCGCCGTGGGGAGCACATCGAAAGGAGCGTCACTGTCAAAGACGTGCTCTTTTCGGATAATTGTCTTCGCTAGTCAAGGCCGCGCCTCGCGATTGCATTTAGTTTCCTTCGAGACTATTCATACCGCCAAATGGTCCCTTTCTTTCATTCCATTCTTTACTCTCTGTCTTCGCCACTACTCTCTACTCTCTACTCTCATTTCTTTTTCTGGTCTAATTGTTTGCTCCGATCCCGTGAATTTACGACAGGCACCTCGGCGTGGCGTGGCGCGTCGTCGTCGATCATGCATCGATGATGTTTTGATTCTTTCCTACCCTCTTCTCTCAATGACTGTGCTCCGCTGTTCGTCTCTAACGCATCATACACATACTGGGGTTGCATCTGAGACTGTCAGTAATTGACTTGCCTCGCTCCGTTTGGCTCTACTTATAATGCATTGTTGTATCTATAGTATTGCCTGACAATCTGATCCGACGGGCGCGAAAGCGTCGTGATGCCCTTCCGTGCTCCTCTTGAGTCTTAAACCAGGACATTTAATGTAGCCCTATCTTATTTCAGTTGTGCAGGCTACATGACCGCCACATGCACCAAGGGCGAATCTCTCCTCTCTCTGGGCACGAATGATCGTCTCAGTCAGTGTTTCGATTTCTAAAACCGGCGGCAACATAAACCATTCGACACTAGAGAGTGTATAAGACAACAGGGGCAGTACGTATGTGTGCAAGTGAATGTGCGAGGACATGTCGGACAAGCATGACAGGCGGGGGGGAATACAGGAGAAAATGAGGAAGTAAGCAAGAGGCGAGGCAAGTTGATCAACAGCAAGCTCTTGCGCAGCTGGAGTGATACAAGATGAGAGTGAAATATAGAAAGCATGGGCTGTGACTTACAGGTTTCATCTATACTTGGTCCCAGGCAAAAATGGCGATAGGGTGACCGGACTGCCGTCGCGCGCCAGCAAACTGCCAAATGTTCTCCTGAAAATGTCTGCTGTGCGGCTCGAATTGGGGCCCCCCCACGAAAATATTCTGCAGGACGGGCAGCACGTCTGTTATTCTGGCACCAACGAGCTCTTGCAGGGCGACCGCGATATATGGCACGAATCCGTTGCATATATAGAGATTCTTCACCGCGGTAAATGGAAGTAATAGTTCCAACCACTCGATGTCCTCGATGTTATCATTATAACAAAATAGTGGCGAACATTCACCCTCGATGTAGAGGTCCTCTACTGCGGCTGCGGAAAGGTGGGGCAAAGAGAAGTTACAAACCTGGGCGACGGGCGAAAGCTGCAAATCTGATTCACTGCACGAGATTGCCATCTCAAGAATTCTGGGCCCGTGTGAAAGTACGACGCTGGCGATGGTATCCCGGAATACCATATGTGCTTCATCGAGTCCTCTGAGTGTTGGTGTACAATAAATGAATTGGGCGAGTCGTGGGCAGTCGAAATTGATTTGATTGAAGAAAATTATACCCATTTCACAGAGTTGAGGGGCGTCGATAGCAGTGACGAAGTCCTCTAAATATTCGGTAACGCCTTGGAAACGAAATTCGTGGAGGGCGGGGAGGATAGACCGTTTTGGTGGAGGAAGACTTCGGTTTCCCCAGTCAGGGCGAGATTCAGGGGATTGGAATTCAAGGCAAAGTACTTCGAGACTGGACAAAGCGTAGAGGAGAGCGACCATCGCCTCGGGTGAAATGTACCCAGAGTGGGGAATATTAAAGAGCGTAAGGTGGACAAGGTGAGTGGCAGATAGGAGTAGCTTCGGCAGTCCCGGAAATGAAATGCCACCTAATTCGAGCGATTGCAGACGTGGGGCAGATCCATCCAAGAACGAATCAGGAATGACTGGTGATGGTTCATCGTGTGACCAGAGCCGCAGATCCGTCAAGTCCGGGAATGGTACCTGCATCGGTACCAAGACTTCTTCCAATTTCCATTCCGCAAGGCTCCAGAGGTTGACTACACATACGCGACTACTCTGCCCAAGTGCTGCAATGACGTTGTTCGCGCTTGATGGGAAGTTCATATTGCCCATAACGATGAGAGGCAAGGTTGGCCAGATGTCCAGTGTGTCCCTTGCAGGTGTTTTGGGTGTGCAGACAAGTCGCAGATTCAGACGTCGTGGTGACGTAAGAACAAGGAATCTCCATCGTCGACACACATGGACAAGCGTTTGCCAAGCCTCCGTCTCCGTTTTGGCTTTATTCAATGGATTCATGATCATATAGAAATCAAATATTCCTAGTAGGACGTTATCAGGAAGGATGTCGATTCGTTTCGGCTGGTCTACATCACGTCAAGTCAGTCAGCAGTCATTGCGAGATGTTGCATAAAGAAAGACATACGTCGACTTCCTTCGGTTCGTTTCCTCCCAGTTTGGAGACGACTATTCGCCATCTGCAACCTTTCAAAGCGGTGATCTATTGGGATCGACATCCCAGGGCGGCTAGGAAATGATGGAGAGGCGAAGGCGGAACTGGAGTATGGCGGGGAGATATGATGAGGCGCAAGCCGTTTGGTTGAACTGTTTGAGACTTCGTCGGTTATTGATGCAGCGTGTGGGGTTATTCTTGACATACAACTGAGAGCGGTGGATCGATGGGGATTCAGGCCTTCAGGCCTATAGGGCTGGGGTGTTGCTTTGAGATTGTTGAAAACGATGACTCCTCCGTAAGCGCTGTCTGACGCTGTCCAATTTCATATTGGATGACCGCGACACCGGCCCGAGAACGACCTGTAGCAGGGCTGTGC
Source organism: Russula griseocarnosa (assembly GCA_022884055.1). Lineage (NCBI taxonomy): Eukaryota > Fungi > Basidiomycota > Agaricomycetes > Russulales > Russulaceae > Russula > Russula griseocarnosa. Next base: position 90,471 of record JAGKRU010000052.1, read on the forward strand.
TCCGCAATAGACTGTTAGTTGGAGGGCTCCTTGAACCGCAACCACCATCATGGTGCGAGATTCCCACGGCATGATCCGTGGGCAAGGATGGACGGGGATGCGACAACAAGAGGCCTCTGCAATGTCAGTACCTCTGTCGCCCCGCCCACAGCCACCACTGCCCCCCCCAAAGCGTTCTATCCGAACACTGAACGATATCAATCGTCACATGCACCAGAACCTACCCGCCACCGCGGCCACTCGTAAACACGACCTATATACCCCCCAGTACTTAGACCGTAACACCACTACAACCATAGCACAATAAATATAACCTAGCACTACCATATGCAAATACTGACAAACACCACTGAACTCGATACCGCCCTACCGCCCCATCGCGCCCTAGATGCAATGCCACTGACAAACCACGCGAGCATGAAAGGCAGCTGAGATAGAACTAATTTGACCCTGGAGCCCTGATCCCTTTGTCCTCTTTTATGCCTTAAAGCCAGAACCTCCCCTCACTGACCCAACACCCACTTTACCGTAGACCCCCATGTCCGCCGCACCAGCTCAGAAAGAAAAAACGTGGCCCCTCAGTGAAAAAAAAAAGAACCGTGACCGTGACACTGTAGTGTGACAATAGACATGAATGACACTTGCACTGCTACGCATGCATTGACACTAAACTAGCTAGCCTGACACGAGTGCGACAGCCTTACATGACGAACCCGCCCCACTGCACACCAACTCTCCCTGCCCATAAGGAAACAGGCCAGTCGCCTGGCCTGCCAAATCACATTAGGAGAGGTGATCAAAGAAACCAGAACAACTACAACACCACTGAACAACCACAACGAATATTACAGGAACAAAACATATAAGAACGCATACACACAATCAGAGAAATCCACACACGATGGATCGAAGCAATCAACGCATGACTCACTGAGGACAAAATCACCGTGACCAAAATAAAGAAAGATAAACGATCCCTCCATCAAGTCAGAGAGACCAACCCGCCCTCCAGCGAACCGCGACCTTACCCGATAACTGGGTCCACAATCGTGAGGTTTTAGTGGGTAGATGACCTAAACACCTTGCCCGCCAAAGGTGTTCGATCGGAGTCCCACACTGTCTCCTAACCGGGGGCTGCGTAAACAGCATTTTTTTCCTCACTCGGCCTCCGGGCGGCCTCAGCGTGCCAGATAGAGCTGACGCCTTCCCGTCTCCTGCTACTGGCAGTTATTCTTAGTTTATATTTTGTACGTAATACTGGAATAAACGCTTTCCAAAAAAAAAAAAAAAAAAAAAAAAAAATAGACTGTTAGTTCCGCTCGAGAAGATTCGCAAAGCCATTTGTCTCTAATACCTCATACACAACCTGGGGTAGCAGCTGGACCGTCAGGCTGAGTCATGGATTTGCCTGGCCCCGCTTGGCTGTACTGATAATGTATTGTGACTGGTTATATCCATGAGATTACCCAACAATCTGACTCGACGTGCGCAAAAGCTATATGACCTCCTCGCGCAGACGCGCACCAACCCTCCTTCCTCTGGGATGACAGATGTGCTGTATTTCCGAACGGTACAACGGGGGATCATTCCGCCCCGGAGTTATTCCACACATTGGCCAGGAAAGGCCACACAACTAACTGTTCGATCAGTGCCAAGGGATTCCAGGAGAGTACTGTACGGTAGAGTACCACTCAGGCTGGTCGCTTACCAAGAAGAGGAATGTACTACGTGGGTGGCACTGGCCATGATAACTGAATGGACCGGAATAAGTGACAAGGCTGTGGTAGCACTGAATCACGCACGGATAGACCCAAAAAGAGGATAAGCGCGTGGAAGATTCATATTGGCGAGAGCCTACAGGAAGGATGAATGAGACCATAAAGAGGAGAACGCGGAGGGAAGGCGGTCCCACCGAACGGATCGAAAATATATACCCAAGGTGTCAATGAAATGGTCTGGTATAATAGGGGGGACCGATGAGCGGAGGACGACGACATGATGCATGTATTGTACAGTAACTTGAATTTACAGGATCAACTGCAACTGAATGCGCTATCGTGACTCATGTGACGGGTGACCAGATCACTGGTCCGTGACACGAGGTATATTGTCGTGTCGCGTGCCAGCTGGTGCACTGCACGGCGGCTTCGCTACTACTCATCACCCTCGTCTTTGCCTTTGCCAAGGCACGGAACACAATTCTTCATTTGGGCATTTCAAGCAAGTACGATAAGGACGGCCGTGGCCAGACTCCATTACACCTGGCATCGCATTGTCTCACTGGCAAGCAGGGCGACTGGAAGTTGCTCACATGCTGATCGAGCGTGGCGCGGATGTCTCACCGTGTCAGCCCAGAACAAGGACGAGAAGTTGGTCGCGCTCGCGATCGCACTGCTCACCTCCTCTCTCCCCAGCGGCGCCCGTTAAGAGCGGACCGCTTTCGCTCTGTCACTCAACATGGCACGTTCTCGCCACTGTTCGGAGATTTATCCTCAACCAAGCCAGGGCTTTTGAGCCCAGCCTTGGCCAGCACATCACTACCTGAGGCTGGGTTAGGCTGCAGACTCTGAATTGCATGCAGTGAGGAATATGAACCCAGTGCACACGCGCGGTGCTGCTAGCAACACGGGCACGCAGCCGCTACTGATTATTGATCTCCGTGAGGCGCCTCCGTTGCCCCATTACTCTGTCCCATTTCACCTTGCGTTTGTTCCGTCCGCCATCCCCTCCCTGGCGCTCACCTCTCCGTCAATGTCGCCGCCACGGAGACCACCTTGAGATTGAAATGGTAAGGGCGTTCCCCCCCTTCCTGTTTCTGACTTTCTCTCTCACCCTTCCCCCTCCCGAATACCCTAACCCTCCCACGGATTTACCGTCATTTCCCCTCCCCTCCGAGTCTTGGCCGTGTCATACTGTCTTTCTCTTGTCTCCTCCCTTTCCTTCCCGGACCCGGAGCTTCTATTCTCTTTCCGTATCTCTTCCACCCATAAACACGCTTGGTTCCCACCATACTGACGGGTCTTCATGATCCTGCCCCACTCTTCATGGCTTGCCCTCTTTGGGCTGGCCACCCCCACTGTTCTTGCTCAGCAGGCCGGCTCCTTCGCCAACGTAGGCAACACACTCGCTAGTGCCTTGATGGTATGACAAACCTTCCACATTTAGCCTCTTCTATCTTCCACCCCTGATCACCGATAATGAACAGATGTTTCTCGGTAGCCCCGACAAGGTGTACATTATTGACAAGGTGGAAGGGAATCCCACAAAAATCAATGGTCATTCCGTTTGGGCCTCTGTTTGGTCTGTACTTCCTCTTTCTACGCGTGTTTTATCTAAATCTGGAACAGGGATCTGAACACACACACCGCAACACCTATCGACGCGCAGACTAACCCTTTCTGCGCTGCGGGCATGCACCTCCCTAATGCATCTTATGCCGTCTTTGGTGGCAATACTGCAGTTGGTCCTGTTGGTGATAACTCTTATCCTGGTTCAACTCCCCAGTACGACCCAACCTACCACGACTACGACGGTACGCGAGCTATCCGAATCATTAGCTCATGCGAAGGAGATGTTACGCAAGCACCGTGTTCATGGTACGATGGCGCAAATGGTCTCCAGATGGCTAAACATCGCTGGTATCCTGCTGCTGAATCCTTGGCTAATGGAACGATCGTCCTCATTGGTGGCTTTACTCATGGTGGTTACATTAATCGTCACCTTCCCAATGTCGATCCTGTATACGAGTATGACGGTACCAATAACCAATCCGAGCCAACCTACGAATTCTTCCCTCCAACAGCGCAAGCCCTTCAAATCATGCAATTTATGGTCAAGACAAGCGGTCTCAATGCATACGCACTGACCTACCTCATGCCATCAGGGAAGATGTTCGTTCAGGCTAATTTCTCTACCAGTTGCGTCCTGTATCTGTCCCCGATTGATATTCATCCACTAACTACCCTACAGTTCTTTGGGACTACAATACTAATACGGAGACCCCGCTCCCTGATATGCCAGGTCAGGTTATTCGGGTATACCCTGCATCAGGAGCGAATGCCATGTTACCCTTGACCCCCCGTAATGGCTACAATCCGACTCTTATTTTTTGTGGTGGTCAGGTCATGAGCGATAACGATTGGGGCTCCTATGTTAATCCAAATATCGACACTTGGACTGTTGCTGCCTCTGCCGACTGCCATCGTATCACCCCAGAACCTACAGATGGATCGTCCCCTACTTACGTTCAAGATGATAATCTTCCAGTCGGCCGTACCATGGGTCAATTCATTGGGCTTCCCGATGGCACGCTGCTTCTTCTCAACGGTGCCCAATACGGTACAGCCGGTTACAACAATCAAACGGGGACCACCCCATCGTTAGCCCAAATGCCTTATGGCCCATCGCTCGCTGCGGGCCCCGTTCTCCAGCCCGTGATCTATAACCCGAATGCGCCCGCAGGTAGCCGCTGGTCGAGTGCCGGTTTAAGCAATTCGACCGTCCCACGTTTGTACCACTCGACGGCTGTGTTGCTTCCGGACGGGTCCGTCATGGTTGCTGGCTCTAACCCGAACGCGGACGTGAATACAACTACCATATACCCGACCACTTACACTGCGGAATACTTCTATCCCCCCTACTTTAGTGCCAAGACGCGTCCTGCGCCGCAACATGTGCCAACGACGTTGTCGTACGGTGGTAACCCCTTTGATATCACGGTCCCATCTTCATCATACACGGGGAATGCGGATGACGCAGCGGGAAATACGACGATATGGGTGATACGTCCGGGGTTCTCGACACATGGTATGAACATGGGTCAACGGATCATGCAACTCAACAACACATTCACTGTCCAAAGCAATGGCACAATCATTCTCCACACAGCGCAGCTCCCACCTTATCCCAATCTCTTCCAGCCGGGACCGGCGATGCTATTCGTGACGATAAATGGTATTCCTAGCAATGGGACTTTCCTCACTGTGGGCAGTGGAAAGATCGAGACGCAGCCGACTGCGGCAGTGAGCGTGTTGCCCGCTAGCGTGAAGTCTGGACAGATTAAAAATGGGGCTGCTGCTTTTATACCCCCCTACTCTGCTGCGAACGGGGCAGGAAACATTCTTATATCACTTGGATTTGTCGCACTGACGCTAGCTTTATCGTGATACCTCGTTGACAATGAACGGTTAAGATGACGATTAGAACAAGGACTTGCTGTTGAACTCTGCGTATTTTATTCATCATGGACTCCTACACTTGTTATGGTTGTCTACTTTAACCTAACTGTACGTTATCATCTTAGGCTTAGCAATCTCTTCATGACGTGTTGTATTTCCTGTACCATACGACACAGAGTTATTCCTGGTGAATGATAGTATGAAACTCGAAGGATAGAACAAAGCCTAAGTACAGTGAGTAGTGCTTTGCAAGGCTCAGCCGAACTCAAAAGGGGCTCAATATTGCCAAACACGAACCGGCACGCTCCGGGCCGGCCATGAATATACGATACGTCCAGCAGTCGCAGATTCGTTGCAGATCGGTTACCTCGGCAGCTCCGAACAGTCGACCCAACGTCAAAGACATTCCGTCAAGTTGCGCTCTTAATGTAAGTAAAGAAATGTTTCACGCTCCTGTTAAAATAAACTAGCAGGACCGGTGAAGCCCCCATTTGTATACGAGCAATGCGATAAGGAGTGTGTGAGCGCACGAAGCGTAAAAGCATATATTTTAGGGGCTCCTACTGAGCTCCTTTAAATACACAAAAAGTACTGATGTCATATATCATAATCAGACTCCGAAGCGTCGCACTCGGACATCCTATATTCCAACAGCTCCTCCGCAGACACTTACCCATGGGCGTATTCACTGTCAATCCCGCCGAGTCGGCGACGGCTGTCTTGAGCACTGTAAACAAATTCATCATCACTCTAAAATAGAGACAGGGCTTCGATTAGATGCATTAAAAGGATGTAAATAAATCTGCCACGTAGCGTTCTGCGTCGGCCGATCATAAGCTACAATTTGGGCAGCAGCAAGTCGGCGCACAGGACTCGGATCCCATATGGTGATGTTTGCAAAGCCTTCTGCAGACCCTCACGCTCAGGGACTTTCTGGTATCAACCCAAGAACATGGAACCTTCCGTCAAAAACCATGGGTAGCTACTTGGGCAGCCGTTTTTATGATGTGGAAGGACAATAGGTGCTACTTGAATGCAGCAGCCACACAGGACAAAGGTGGAACATCCTACCAGCATCGTTGAATTGGGGCCGGACTGCAGCGATACGATCAGTGCACGACCAATCTAGGATACCATTGTATTGGGGCATAGATGCACTAGAGAATATAATGTCATAACTGATACAGATTCAAATACTAGCGTGACTAGAATTTCTAGGGAAAGTCCGTTCAAATCGAGGTTTACTAGAACGGCTGGCGCCAGTGAACCTAGCACCTCTAGTCACTATAGCACTAGATGTCATCTTGCTGATATTGATATTCTGCAAAGTGGGCAACACTTCTGACATTCTCGCCCCCAGCTCTTGCAGGGTGGACGCGATACTTGTCAATTCTCCATCGATGTGAAGAATCTTTACAGCGGAGAATGAACGTAAGAATTCCAACCATTGGGTGTTCTCGATGCCATTTTTCCATGGGCCTGGCCAAGGTACTGACCGGATGTAGAGCTTCTCCACCGTAGAAAGGAGAGGCACAGACGAGGCACAGACCTGTTCCAGGGACGAAAGCTGCCAATCTGACTCTCTACATGAGATTGCTATTTCGGGGCCTTCGTAAATAGCTGCTGTGATGAAAGCGTGACGCTGACGGCGCTATCACGAAAGACTACGTTTGCTTCATTAGGTGCTTTGAATGTTGGCGTGCGACTGATGAATTGGGCGAGTAGTGGAGTATCGAAATCGATTTGATTGAAGAAAGTTACATCCAAGCCGTTGAGTCGAGGGCATCGATGCGGGCCACGAGATCCTCCAAATATTCGCTGACCCTCTGAACCGGAAATACGTAAGAGTTGGAGGACAGAGCGTGTCGTCGGAGGTGGAGGTTGACCTTCCCAGTTAGGGTGAGATCGAGGGATTGGAATTGAAGTGAAAGTGTTTCGAGGCTGGTCAACATAGAAAGGCCAGTAACCATCGCTTCGGGTGAAATATACCCGGAATGAGGAATAATAGAGAGATGAAGTTCGATAAGGTGGGTGGCAGATAACAGAAGTTTCGGCAATCCAGGAAATGGAATGCGTTCCAACTCGAGATACTGCAGATGTGGGGCGCATCCACCCATGAAGGAATCGGGAATGACTGGTGCTGTTTCGTCTTCGCAACGAAGGAGCAAATATACCATCTCTGGGAATGATTGTCGCATCGCCGGCAAGACTTTTTCAAGTTGCCAACCCGAAAACCCACGGAGTTCAATGCTACATATGCGACTGCTGCGGCTAAGCGCCACAACGATGTTATCGACGCTTAATGTCGAAGAAACGATTCCCTGAATGGGAGAGGAAAGGCAGGCCAAGCGTCCAGTGTGTCCTTTGCAGGTGTTGTGGGTGTGCAAACAAGTTGCAGATCCAGGCGATGCGGTGATCCAAAAACGACGCGTCGCCAACTTCGACACACATGTATCAGTGATTGCCAAGCCTCTATCTCTTTTTTCGAATTTTGAAGTTCATCCACGTAGCGACCAAATATTTCAAGTAGGACCTCATCAGGGAGCATGTCGATTCGTATCGTCTGGCCTACATCCATCAGTCAGTCAGCGATCATTAGTGATGTTGCACATCAAAAGGCGTACATCGACTTTTCCCAATTCCTTCTCCCTGAGTCCGGCCATTATTCTCTGCCAGCGAGTCTTCAGAATGGCGAACTATTGGGATCGATGACCTAGGGTAGCTAGGACATGATCGAGTGGCGAGGGCGGTGCCGGAGTATGTTGAAGGGACCTGATGACGGGTTTGCCTTCCAACAGGGTTACTGAGACATGGTTAGTCACCTTCAATGTGGCAAGTGAGTTTTTCTTGACATACTACTGAGAGGTCATCGATGATGATTCAGCGATAATGATTCAGCGTTGGGGTAGTGGGAAGGAAACCGTCGAGTTGTGTTTGCGTACCGTTGCAAATCTATACGAAGCACTATTACACAGCCTTAGGGTGGCTATGAGTTCTTTGCAACGCAGCCTTTTTTTTTTTTTTGCAACGCAGCCTCAGTGCCACCAGCTGCGTTCTGCCCCTCCACTTCCTATGCAAAGCAATGCTGCCAGCGGGACGTGCCACACGTGACCGTGTGGCAGTTTCGTTCGGAGCCGCGTAGAGCATAATATGCGGCCCGGAATTATTTACCCGCCCCTCCCAGACTGCGGGCATGTTGATCATGTCTTCGCGTTCAATTCGCGCGTCATCCTTCCACCCTATCGTTCACGCGTAGGCTCAAGGGGACCTCAAACACATCGTAACACGTGTGGCTGCCGTTGAGACCTCGTTGAGGGATCACGTAGGGGTCCAAAGATTGTGTTTCGCGCAGACTCTGCGGACGGCGTCAGCGCGGGCAAACGGATTGCACCTGGTGTGTTGTTTGTTTAGAGTGCGCCATTACTCGTGGATGGAAATTCTAAATGTCTGATTCGAGGGTTATATTTCCGATGACATCTTATTAATATTGTTTGTTGGCAGGTTTCTATCTAGGATATTTTGTATCCTGAGCGGCCTGAACTTCCAGGCGCCGTAATTACTCCCATCGTTCCCAAGTTGTGAGATATAGTAGGAAGTTCAGGATTCAAATGATCCTCGACGAAATCCCTTACCAGTGATCTACGAAAGGCTAGCCAAACCACTGGCAGCGGACTCCGCACCTCTCGATTAGACCGGTGACCGTCTCTCGGCGAATCCTAAAATCTCGCTATCGAGAGTTTACGCCCATAGAGAGACTGGTTACGAGGCTACCTCTCGATCTGGCACTCGCGCTTACTTAAAATGGCTTCGCAATTTCTCAAATTGTCAGTATCGAATGACATTTGAACAAGTTTGTACCGTGTCCAAAATTTTTTGTTGGCTTGTAAAAAGCGAGCTCAAAGTCGAACATATATATAGCTCGTGCGAGCGAATTCCCGATTCGCTTTCGACAAACCCAAGTTCACTACTGAGAATCCTCTCTAAGGTACAGTATGCTCGTACCGGAACGATTCCCTGGCAACAGCATCGGAGCGCCCAGAAGCAACTCTCTGCGTTCGACTTCAACCCTTCTCTTCATTCTTTTCTCTCTTTTCATGGCCTGATGTCCATCACCTCTCGACTACCAGCGCACAAGATACCTATGAGCAAGCCTCGTTTCCTTCCGCCTTCACAACCACTCCTTTCGTTCCCTTTTCCCTCCCACTTCGACTCCAGACAACAACGATCAAAACTAGCCCGCAACCACGCGGTAGGAGTACGCCCTTACAATTCAGTAGTTGTCTTTTTTTTTTTCAATTTTAACTCCAGCACACCTTCATCGAAGCCGTCTAAGAGCACAACGGCGTCACGCTCCAGGTGGCGTGTTTTCATGGGTTCTCGGTAATCGTACCGGTCTATTGGGAGAACTACATCACCGACAAGTAAATCGCTGGGCACGTAAAGCGCTGTATACTGCCTGCAATGGCCACATTCCACCGGTGCATCGCGTACTTTTTGTTCTCGCCTTCGCGCTGAGCGAATCTGCTTGGATCCGGCAATCACCCACCTCCTAGAACCTGCGCGCGCCATCCCAGGAGGAAACGGTGCAAGGATAACCGGAGATCTGTCGTATAGCAACGAATTGCTCAATGTCTTCCGGGACAGGATCGGATGGCTGGAGACCCTCTAAGAAAACGGTCTGTAAGGTGGGTAACACTACTGTCGTTCTTCCCCCAGCAGACACTTGCAGGGCACGGACGATTCCTGGTCCAAATACCAAGGATAGGTAGAGATTCTTCACAGCAGTATATGGACGTAAAAGGTCCAACCATTCGGTGTTCTCGACTCGGATTTCGTCTTCCCAATCTAATTGCATATATCGATTCTCATAGATGTAGAGGCTCTCCACCATGGAAAGGGGAGGCAAAGATGAGGTACTGGCCCGTGGCAGGGATGAAAGCTGGAAATCTGACTCTCCGAATATAATTCCTATAGTGAGTAGTCCCAGGTCCCAGCCCGTTGTCTGTGATAGACATACATGTACGACCTTAACGGCGCCATCATCAATGACCACATGTGCCTCTTTGTGCCCCTTCAACTTTGGTGTGCGACTGATGAATTGAGCAAGTTGAGGGGTGTCGAAATCGAATTGATCGAATAAACATATATGGAATTGGATGAGTCGAGGAGCATCGATGCGGGCCACCAAATCTTCCAAATATTCGTTGGCCCCTCTCGTGAAGTCGAAATGCGTGAGAGCGGGTAGGACAGTGCGAGTCGGGGGAGGTTGACGTCGGCTTTCCGGGTCTTGGCGAGACTGAAGAGATCGAAATCCAAGGGAAAGCATATCAAGGCTGGTGGACTGGGAGAGACCGGTGACTATCGCCTCGGGCGAAAAGTACCCGGAATGAGGGATGTTGGAAAGGTGAAGAGTGACGAGGTGAGTGGTCGACAAAAGTAGTTTGGGCAATCTCAGAAATGGAAAGGCATTCAACTGGAGGAATCGCAGACGGGGGCTGATCCACCCAAGAAAGAATCGGGAACGACTTGTTCCATATTAGAACAAAATAGCTTCAGGTGTGCCAGCTCCGGGAATAGTTCCTGCATTGCCGCCAAGACCCTTTCCACTTGCGATCTTGAATTATAGTGGAGGTCAATTCTACACACGCGATCACTGAGCTTGAGCACAGCAATGGTGTTATCCATGTCCGATCCTGCGACATAGACTGGATGGCCCCTAACGACAAGAGGGCAAGGCTGGCCAGACATCCAACATGTTCCTCGGTATTCCAGGTGTACAGAACAGCCGCAGATTCAGGTGACGTGGCGATCCAAAGACAACGCTTCTCCATCGCTGACACACGTGCACCAGCGATTGCCATGCCTCTATTCCTTTTCTCGTAGATTGATCCTCCTTTACATAGAAATCAAATATTGCTAGTAGGACGTCATCAGGGAGCATGTCGATTGGTATCTGGCCTACATCGCATCGAGTCAGACAACAACTGTGATCGATGTGATCCGCAACAAATTACGTACGTTGTCTTTGATCTACCATTAGTGAGCCTTCGGTACGGCCGTCTACTATCAAAATTGATGACCTGAGTTTCCGGCTGGGGGACAATGATGGGGCCGTAGGGTTGGGGGTGTACTGTTACTGAGAGTGCAAAGCATCTGTTTGTCTGTTGTTGATATCGGCTAGTCCCGTGATCGCCAAATATCAGGCACGCCGCGCCATGTATCCCGACATAGGGGCCTATACATCCATCCTTTTCCTATCGTGACCACGGCTAGGGTTTTACAGTAACCGGACGTTACGTCACGCGCGCGAGTGCGACAACGAAAATAAAAACATGTCTAGACGTTTTTATTTTTGGTGGGGCACTCGGCGCGCTCTGTCGCATTTTTTTTATTTTAAAAAAGTCTCCCGAACGGCCATTCTCCTGAGGGTTGTCGCATTCTCATTTTTTTCTTTGGCTGGCGTCGCGTGCGAGAAAAAGTGCGCCGAACCGCACTCTGAAACGCCTCAGCCAGGTTTTTTTATATAAGATAAAAAGCGTGACAGAAATCACCCCTCTCATCCGGACACGACCACCATGATCCAGTTGATATTCTATTATCCTCATCCTGACCCTCCCGGTGACGCACTCGTAACTATCGACCCATACCCAGAGATGGTGTTCGGCGATACGTGGGATCTGGCCCGGGTAAGAGAACCTAGTCTCGCCGATCATATTGGCAGAGCACGGTGCACGTTCTTCATCGTACGTTCATTCATTTTGTACTCCACCGGCTGGTTTTCTCATATCTACTTTAGCCGTTCGACTTGTCTCTCTATCCATACGATACCTTGCTCTCTCGCAGCCGAAATTGGCTTCTGCAGCACCGTGATAATGGCAAAACGGCCCGCAGCTTTTATAGGCTCTCCGATGTCTTTCCTCCTGTACCGCCTCCTGACTCGGAATTGGTGCATGTCCTTGTCGTCACCAATGAACGTACGTCCATCTTTGTCGACATCATCGTTACCTGCCTTACGTGCTCTAGTTCTTGAGGGTCTGGATGATCTGAGAGATCCCAACAGTCAAGCGCTTAAACGTACGCCCGTTCTTTGTGTTTCTACCCCTGTCCTGTTGTTGATAATGGCTCGTCAGAACGTACAAAAGGCATCAAATCATTCCGAAGTTCGTTCCCCACGCCATTAACCGGCGTCTCTTCATTCGCAGGCGTGATGGATATCGTTGACCGCGCCCAAAACAAATTTCATTCCGTGCGACCTGAGGGAAATTTCGGTCCTCCTGTTTCCCTGTTCAATCGTGCTTTGGGCCTGTTCGACTATCATCTCTCACACCTAGACGATGAACCCTCTACGGTCGATCTTCCTCCATCCCTCATTCAACAAGCACATATATTCATTGTTATTGCTGCGGATAGCTACTCCAATGAGTCCATAAGGACGGTAGTCATCAAAGATATTCTCAACAACATTTTCGGCATGCCGTTAAACTGGGATGTCTCTCAAGATCAGTTCGGTATTAAAACGGATAATATCGGTTCTAGCGACACACCGTTCTTCCTGGTGGAGGTGAAGAACGAGGCTTGTCTAAAAGGAGATGCCTCTCTGCAGGCAACGCTCTCGTACGCGCACATTGCAACATCGACATCAAACCATACTGCCGTTTTTTCGAACTATCCCGCCGTTCTCTACGGTATAATGGGTAACCTTCTCGAAATCGGAGTCGCGATGTACACAGACGGGGTGTACTCCAATCTTCTGTTTTCTGAGCGGTTGCACTTGGACTTCTATACTGAGAGAAATCTCCTCCGTCTTTCTCGAGCCTTTGCAGCCACTCGACAAGTCATCGCTGACCTCAGGGAGTTCTACATGACCCCCCTGCCAGCCCCAGGCAGCATCGCACATTTGTTCCCCTCGCCTTTACAGGTCCCTACCTGCACCGATTCTTTGCCATCCCTGACCTTCACGGGCCGACTCTCACGATCAGGCGAGACTGTCGTGTTGGCGGAAGATGAAATAACACGGCAGTCAGGCCTTTACCTTGCCACCATGATCAGACCTCTCAGCGCCGATGAGGATACGGTAGTGTCCTCTTCTGTGGAGGCACTTGCCGGCAGGTCCAAGGTAGTTGTGAAGTTTACTGCACAATATCATCCTGAAGCTCACCGCCTGCTCGCAAACGAGGGCCTTGCGCCAGTGCTGCATGCCTGTGTGCCAGTATGCGGCGGCCTGTTCATGGTCGTGATGGACCATGTCGACGGAAAGACAGCTTGGCAAGCAGTCAACAGAAGGGAGCTCCTTCCGTACGACATCTACAAGGACATCAAAGATGCCATCGAGCGGCTTCACTCGAAGAACCTCGTCTTCGGTGATCTCCGTACTCCGAACATCATGGTCGTTCCTGGCGGATCCGGCTCGGACGCCCGACCTCGCGGTATGCTGATTGATTTCGACTGGGTTGGGACTCATGGTATTGGGAGATACCCTGCATCTTTGGATGATGGTCTGCCGGACTGGATATTATCAGGTATCCAGCGATATGGGATCATGTACAAGGCTCATGATCTTGTAATGTTAAACAAATTCAAGGAGCGATGTCGTCCGGTTTAGTACTTTTGGTTGCTGTAACACTTCTCGCTCACCTCACTGCCGCGCTACCGCCGCTCCTTCGCTCGTTACCTCCTTTATTTAACTTATGGGCTCGCATTACACACTGAGCCAAGAAATACAGTTTAAGTAATAGCCAGTAGGTGGTGTATCACGACCGGCTTATCCTGGCAATGCAGGACAACAGTATTGACGACCATATCACGGCGGACACACCTCCAACAGCTTACACGCCATGTTCAGATCCCAGCGGTGGAAAGCAGGCGCAGATAAGGAGAAAAAGAGAAAGGAGTATGTGTGGTGAAATAAGGTACGGAACTGGGCAGCGAGGATGCCAGTTGAGACACAAGTCACAAGTGCAGCCTGTGCAGGTGTATATGGTCACTTAAGGCAGTGCGGCGAATGGGAAGGGCCAGCGGCGTCCGGTATGGAAGTGAGCAGTCATTAGGAAGGTTGTATTTGTGAGAGTTATCTGGGAGAACAGAAAAACAAGCCAGCGATGGAGCAGGACTGGAGTGACTCGAGTGAGCAGCAGCGTGTCTCAGGTTATGTAATCGAAGCAACCTATATTTAGGAGACGTACTACCATATGTGGAAGTACCCCTGATTACATGCTTAGAGCGTCCAAAAAAAAAACGACCCCGCCGCGGTCTTTCGTCTCAAGTCCTTCGTCTCATCCGACACCCCCTTGCAGTAGAAACTCATCCTTGAACCAAGATAATGCTACGCCGCACCACTTTTAATCAGAACAATAAAACGAAACTCCCTTGAAATAATTTCAGCGTAATGTCGTTACTCTCCGGATAGCACAGTTATTGTCAGTTAGGGACGTTCCCGGTAATCGTGGGGCACGTCGATTTCCTTGTCGAAAAGTTGCATCACTAGCATTTTGTTTTCGCCTTTGCATTGAATGAAGTTACTCGGATCCTGAAGCAGTTCTAACACCACCAATCATCAATTTCTTGTAAACAGGGCCAAGGAAGTGAAAAAGCGCACTCTGTAGCACACCCTTCACAAACATGTCACGGTAATTCATCCTGCGGCGGTAAATGCTCTGAGTGCGCGTCCAGGTAGGTGGCAATTCTTGCCCATTAGCATGGGACGTGATGTGTGGTGGTCGTGAATGCAGGTAGCGTTCCGCAGTGCATCTCCCGTACTCCTTTTGTTGCTGTGGAGACACATGCCAAGGCTCAGAGCTCAGAGCTCAGTGTTCACGATTGTTTTGGTTGGTCCATAAGTTACTAGTAGCATGCAAGAGCATCCGCTATATGTGGGCCATGTCCTGCCCTGGAAAGCATGCTGGAGAGAAAGCGCAAGAGAACCACGGACATCATGCGCTATGGCTGAGTAGATTGCGGCTAGTAGCCGGTCAATTATTGCCTTGATCCAGACGAATAGCCAAGTTGCCTCTATTGCACACAATATGTAATCATGCGAGGGGGTCAATCACGAGTAATGTCAACGAAATAGCATAACTGAGGGCTCGCAAACAGAGAACAAGTGGAAAGGAAAACACTACGGGGTCAGTAGGCGACAAGAAACGTTACAGGGACGGGACTTTGAGAGCAGAGGGCACCTATCAATCATTGATCCCCTACGGCCTGCGTCACATCCTGCCTCAATCCCAATCAGAAATGGTGATAGGGTGACCGGACTGCTGTCGCGCGATAGCAAACCGCCGAATGTTTTCCTGGAAAGATCCCGATGGCTCAACTTGGAGCCCCTCCACGAAAATATTCTTCAGGCTGGGCAACACTTCTGTTATTCTAGCACCAACGAGCTCTTGCAGGGCGGCCGCGATGTCTAGCGCAGATTCATTGTGTAGATAGAGATTCTTCACAGCGATAAACGGAAGTAAGAGTTCCAACCATAGGGTGTTGTCGATGGTACCATTCTCCCAAACTAGTTCATAATAGTCATACGTGATGTAGAGGTCCTCTACTGTGGCCTTGGAAAGGGGGGGCAAAGACGAGTTACAGATGTGGGCGATGAACGGAAGCTGCAAATCTGGTTCGCTGCAGCGAATTGCTATCTCAAGAATTCCGGGCCCTTGTGGAAGTACTTTTGGAACTACTGCAACGCCGGCGATGCCATCCAGGAATTCCACATATGCTTCATCGATTGCCTTGAGTATTGGTGTACAATTAATGAATTGGGCGAGTCGTGGGCAGTCAAAATTGATTGGAATTTGAATGATGAAAGTTATATGCATTTCGTCGAGTCGAGGGGCGTCGATGAAGGTCACGAGGTCCTCTAAATATTCGGTAACGCCTTCGAAATGAATTTCGTGGAGGGTAGGGAGGATAGACCGTTTTGGCGGAGGCAGACTTCGGCTTTCCCAGTCAGGGCGAGATTCAGGGGATTGGAATACTAGGTTAAGCATTTTGAGGTTGGACAACACGGAAAGGAAAGTGGCCATCGCTTCGGGTGAAATGTACCCAGAATGAGGAATATTCCAGAGACTAAGGAAGACAAGGTGAGTAGCAGACAGGAGTAGTGTCGGCAATCCCGGAAATGAAATGCCATCCAAATTGAAGTATCGCAGACGTGGGGCAGATCCATCCAAGAACGAATCGGGAATGACTGATGTTTCATCGTCTGACGAGAGCTGCAGATATGTCAACTCCGGGAATGGGACCTGCATCACGGCCAAGACCTCTTCCAATTGCCCTTTCGCAATGCAGAAGTTGACTTGACATACGCGATTGCTCTGCCCAAGCGCTGCAATGACGTTGTCCATGCCTGATGATAAGGCCCTATCGTTTGCAATGATGAGGGGTAAGGCTGGCCAGATATCCAGTGTGTCCCTTGCAGGTGTTTTGGGCGTACAAACAAGTCGCAGATCCAGGCGACGTGGTGATGTAAGAACAAGGATTCTCCACCGTCGACACACATGAATCAGCGTTTTCCAGGCCATCTTCGTTTCAACCCTGTATCCTTTCATAATCGTCATATAGAAATCAAATATTTCTAGTAAGACTTCATCAGGAAGTACGTCGATTCGTATCACCTGGCCTACATCACGTCACGTCAGTCAGTAGTCATTGCGGGATGTCGTGCAATGAAATACACACGTCGACTTCGTTTGGTTTGAATCCTCTGAGACTGGCGACGACCATTCGCCATCTGTAACATGTAACCCGTCAGAGCGGCGATCTATTGGAATCGACGTCCCAGGGCGGCTAAGAAATGGCGGAGAGGCGAAGGCGGTACTGGAGTATTGTGGGGAGATCTGATGAGGGGGAAGCCTTTTAGCTGAGACTTTGTTGGTTATTAATGCAGCGTGTGGGTTATTTGACATAAAGCTGGACAGGGTTTATATCAAGGCCAAACACGAGTTAAAAATGTTGAAATGTGAAATGTTGAAATGTGTAGACGCGTTGCACGTGATCGCGTGATCTCGTCAGCGCTTCCTTCAAGTTCCACAGTAGCTTTTTCCCCATTTTGAGCGCAACTAGAGGATTTTCGTTTCCGTTTAGTGGATTGTCTTAGCCTTCAAGCTTCAATGCGTTCAAACGATGCTTATTAATGAACACACATTTCAACACTCTGCCCGGCCTTCCACTTCCTCTCCATTAAGTAGGGTACGCCTTAACCGTGACAGTGCAGTAATCCGACTGGAAACATGCGACCGTGCCGTGCCATATGTGACCGCGTGACCGCCTGCCAGTGAGTTGCAAGCCACTTCTCTTCGAAGTTCCGTCACCACTCCAGACTCTGGCGTATCCTCATCACCAAGTATGCATCCCAATCGATATGATCGGGATTATTTGACCCAAGCCAGCCAGGTGCCCGCCCCTCTCCCAATCGATGACAATCGTTCACTGCACACCAACGGTCCAAACCCCTACCCCTGCGCTGCCGAGACGACCAGAACATCACTGCAGTATCACAGCGTGCGGACGTGTTCTCACGTTCAATTCGCGCGTCGTGCTTCCGCCCTACCGTTTGTACTAGTGCGGATCAAGTGTAGGCCCAAGGGGACACATCATAGTGAGACCCCGTTGAGGAGTCACGTAGGCGTCCAACAATTGTGTTTTGCGTGGCACGGACAAATCGATTGCACCTTGTGAGTTGTTATTTAGAATTCACCCATACCACGGTGGAGCTCACGGAGATTACGCGTGCGTACCACCTCACGCCGGCAGCAACACTGTGCCATCTGGACCTGATGACGACGGTCGGAGGCAATGCGATTGATGGCAAATGTTGACGTTTATTGCAAATGATTTTTTGAATTTATATGTCACCCACAATTGTATTGGCTACCAGCGATGTGATAAGTAATTTGTGGGTCGAGGTGTGGCACTTGTTAACTTACTCGCGCAGCTTCACAATATGACTATGGAGGCATCCAACCAGCACATACGCAGTCACGTGAGTCTCAATCGACAAGACGAGCCCTCGCCCAGGCCAATCTACGTGCATGTCTGTCGTTTGAATACTCAAGTCATTTTGAGCTTGATTTGACGAATGTGACATATCAGATTCACTAGCCAGGAACCACAACTTTGCATCTCTCCAAGCCGTCGCGGTCTTTCTGCCCTAGAAAGGTGCGTGTAGGGAGCACATCGAAGGGAGCGTCAAGGTTGAAGCCGTTGTGGACGTGCTCTTCTCGGATGATGGCCTTTACTTCATAAGTCAAGGCCGTACATCGTAACTGCTTAGTCTTCGAGACTAGTTATACCATCAAATGATCCAATCTTCCATTCCCTTCTTTGCTCTCTCTGTTTTCGCCGCTACTCGCTACTCTCATTTCTTTCTCTCATCTAATCATTTTGTTCTGATGGTTAAGTTGATTATGATGAAGGTATCTCCGGTACGTATACATGCGAGCTTATGTATGTGTTGACGATGCCTCGGGACCACCCCGCACACCAAGGACAAACTTCTCCTTCCTCTGGGCATGAAGCTTCATGAAGGATCGTCTCGGTCAGAGTCTTGATTTTTAAAAACCAGCGCCAATCGACATAAAACATTCAACCTTAGAGGAGTACGGGTAGTACATATAAATGCATGTACATGTGTGAGGACGTGCCAGACGGAGCATGGGACAATGTACAATAGATGGACGAGAGAAAGGGAAATTTTCAGGAGACGTGAAGAAGTAAGCAAGAGGCGAGGCGAGGCGAGTTGAGCAACAGCAAGCTCTTCTTGTGCGGCTAGAGTAATACAAGATGAATGCGAGAGATAGAGAGCATGGGCCGTAACTTACGGGCTGCTTCACATCATGCCTCTATCCCAAACAGAAATGGTGATAGTGTGACCGGAGAGACGTCGCGCGGCAACGAACTGCTCAGTATTTTCCTGGAAAGGCCCCGATGGCTCGAGCCCCTCCACGAAAATACTCTGCAAACTGGGCAACACTCCTGTTATTCTGTCCCCAGTAAGCTCTTGTAGGGCAGCTGCGATAGCTGGCGCAAATTCCTTGGATAGGTAGAGATTCGCCACCGCGGTAAATGGGAGTAAGAGTCGCAACCATAGGGCGTTCTCGATGGCATCATTCTTCCAAACTGCTTGCGAATATCCGAGTTCACGCTCGACGCAGAGGTCCTCAACCGTGGAAGAGGGGGGCAAAGAGGAGTTACAGACCCGGGCGATGGACGAAAGCTGCAAACTTGGTTCTCTGCATAAGATTCCAAATGAGAGAGTCCGGGAAGGGGCTGGAAGTACGATGCTGGTGCTCCGATTGTTGAATTGCACTTGGACTTTATCGCATGCTCTGAGTGTCAGCGTACGATTGATGAATTGGGCGAGTCGTGAGGCGCGTGAGGTGTCAAAATCGGTTTGAGTGAAGAAAGTTATATAAAAGTAATTGAGTTGAGGGGCGTCGATGAAGTTCACAAGGTCCTCTAAATATTCGGTAACACCTTCAAAATAAAATTTGTCAAGAGTGGGGAGAATAGAGCGTTTTGATGGATGCAAACTTTGGCTTTCCAGGTCAGGGCGAGATTGAGGGGATTGGAATTGAAGGTAAAGTTTTTTGAGGCTGGACAACACGGAGAGGGGAGCGGCCATCGCTTCGGGTGAAATGTACCCGGAATGAGGGATATTAATGAGCCAAAGTTGGACAAGTCGAGTAGCAGACAAAAGTAGGTTCGGCAATCCCGGAAATGGAATACCATCCAATTCGAAGGATTGCAGACGTGGGGCAGATCCACCCAGGAACGAATCGGGAATGACGGGCAGCGTTCTATGAGTTGACCAGAGCCGCAGATCTGTCAACTCCGGGAATGACACCTGCATCGGTGCCAAGATATTCTCCAATACCCAATCGTGAAGGGCCCAGAGTGTGACCCCACATATGCGATTGCTCTGCCCAAGTGCTGCAGTGATGGTGTCTGCACATGATGATAAGTATATACTGCCCTCAACGATGAGTGGCAAGACTGGCCAGACATCCAAAAGTGTGACCCTTGCGGGTGTGCTGGGCGAACAAACAAGTCGCAGATTCAGACGCCGTGGTGATGCAAAAACAAGGGTTCTCCATCGTCGACAGACATGAACCAGCTTTTGCCAAGCCCTCATCTCCACTTCAGGTCCATATGATGGATCCACAATCATATAAAAATCAAATATTCCTAGTAGGACGTCATCATGGAGTACGTCGATTTGTGTCCCTGGCCTACATCACATCCGTCAGGTTCAGTCAGTACAGTAGTCATTGCATGATGTCACGCAAATGAAAGACATACGTCGACTTCGTTCGCTTCATTTCCTCCGAGTCTGGCGACGCCATCAGCAAGCCTTCGGAACGCCAATTTACTGGGATCGATACCCTAGGGCGGCTAGGAAATGGTGGAGAGGCGAAGACGGCACTGAGGTTACTGAAGTATGGCGGGGAGATCTGTATAATCTGACGAATGGCACGTCTTTTAGCTAGCTATTTGAGACTTTGTTAGTCACTGATGCAGCGTGTGAGTTATTCTCGACGTACAACTGAGAGTGGCCGATTGACGAGAATTCAGTACTATTCACTGCTGGGATGGTAGGGGAGAAAGATGGCAAGCTACGGGTTTATAGTACGTACCGAGCCAAACACGTGTTGGAAACGTGTCAATTCTTCCCTGTCAACCACGGTGTGTAACGCAATGAGTCCTGTCCTGCGTACAACTACTGTAGATTTTTCGTTTCCGTTCAGTGGATCTCCGTCGTCTTCAATACATTCAAGGGACACTTAATCTCTATCAGCTCAGCCATCCCCAAAATCTCCCCTTTCATTTCTGTTCAAGCTAGGACAGCATCACAACTTGAACACCCCTCAACGGGTCTGATCCCACAGCTGAACGCTACATGCAGGCGTACTGGCGCTAATGTAATCGCGGAATATTCCCCAAGAACCTAAACTTCCACATGACCCCAACTCCCCAAGGCGTCTTTGTCGCTACACCGTGAGGTTAAATAGGATAGGTAGATGACATCGGTACGCAATATCTCCTATAATATAAAGCTGGTAATTGCAAAATGGACAGGCACCGCTGACACATAAATCTCCTACGACATAAATCGTAAATCTCATCTATATGTGGTGTTTCATCGCAATGCATGCTAATCCTTCGCCACTTTTCTCTCCCCATCCACCTGGCCTATTGTCTTGCGGATCTTAAAAGGGTGCGTATCACCTATCATTTATTGTCATCGATGCTAATCCTTCCCCGCCTCTCTCTCCCCATCCACCTGGCCTATTGTCTTGCGGATCTCAAAAGGGTGTGTACCACCCATCATCGTTTTTGTTGTCGATCACAATTCACGCTAATCCTTCTCTGCCTTTCTCTCCCCATCGACCCAGCCTATTGTCTTGCGGGTCTCAAAATGGTGCGTACTAGCCCAGGTTGTTGACCTCTCATCCATTACTGATCTAATTTTCTATTTCTTCATGCTTTTCTGACCACATTCAGCCGCACCCTCCTTCACTGCCCCACCACCCTGCCAATTGGGTGCATGTCAAAAGTCACGTATCCTGCCAGTGTACGTGACAGGTGGGCTCCAGGCTGATCCTTGGTGGCTGTGTCAGCACCAGCGCGTTCTTGCACCCCCATTCACCCACTGGTGAGGTAGAGAACTCTGCGGTAGCATTGGCCATTCTCTAATTGGGTACGCAACTGCTGTTCCGGTTTTGTTCACTATTACTACTGCACCTCCCACTTTTCCACTTCTTTTTTCAGGGGTTTTTTTCTTGCGAGTCTAATCCCACCCACTAGGAAAGAATATCTATTCGTTCTGAAGGTGGATGCTACACTCCAGGGCAAGATGGACGTATTCAGAATTTATGACGATAACGACCTGCGCTCCCCGCTGAGCGGCGTTTGGGGCCCTCAAAGAACCAGCATTCCAATACGGCGACACACCCAGGATGAAAGGTGCGTAATTACCTTACGAGCACTTTTCATGTATTGATGAATTGATTGTGGGGCCGGGTTGGATTGGATGGGGAAAACAGGGAAGGATGAGGACTGCACTCCTCTTGATGTCATTTTGATTCCAGTATCTAACCAGGATCGTGATGTGTCTTTTGGAGGTTCCTCGCAGTTTTTGTTCCCATCGGGCATAGTATTTGATCGATCGCCGGCGCAACTAGGACACAGAAAGGGCTACTACGACCAATTTCTCTCCTCACTATAATATACAACAATATATGTATTTTACTGTAAAAGAAAAAACAATTTGCTGTCCCTGTACTCACATCACGCGCATGCGTGCCCGTGCGAAGCACGGGCCACCGCTAGTAATAACACATAGCAGGAAAAAAAGAGAAGGCAAAAGCAAAAACAATGCCGGGGGTCGCAAATATAGTGCCGTTCCGGGACAGAGTTGGTCAAGTGCTTCAGCGTCCCATGGCAGGGATACGCACCACGTCATCAAGATTCTTGTCGGCATCCACTGAAATGGGGACATCGTCTAGTTAAAAAGAGTGAGGTGAGATGGACGAGTGGCGACAGCGAAGTGTGGACAGTGATCGCACCGTAACAAGGCCGCAGTCGCCGAGGGGGACGTAACGCGCAGACGCGGGGTGGCGATGAGTGCGAATCACACAGAAGGCGAAAAACAAAAGGAGAACGCACTTTGAATTGGACACGATGCCCTCCTCGACCAGGAGGAGGCCGACCTCGAGTACATCCACCATCCCTACTGAGAGGTCCGAGTCGGCGAGGGCGATATCCAGAGCAAGTGCCAAATTGATGCGCGCGTTACAGTAACGCAGCGCCGAGGCTATAGAGAAAATGGAAAGAGAAAATGTGAGAAATTTGTTAGGGAAGTGTGAGACATTAAGGATTGAATTGTCAATGAAAGCGGACAGCTGCTGCGCTGCGGCTGATCGTTGGTGTTCGAAAGTCGAAAGAGGAGAGAGGAAAGGTAGAAGGGTATGAAGGTAGTTGGTGTTAACGCGAGGCGATGAGAAGAAGGGAAAATGTCATGCGGGCGATCCGGTCCATTCCGTTCCGGCGCAGCCCTAACAGCACCATGTCTTGATTCAGAACTATAGCCAAGTTAACGTTGCCTCTATTCCACTCGGTATGTAATCATGCAACTGAAGGAGATCAATCACGGGTAATGTCAAAAAAAATAGTATACTGTAACTGAATGGAAAGCAAGAGAACAAGACGACAAGAAACGTTGATGGGACGGAACCTAAACTAGAGAGCCCTAGATCTCCTACGGCCTGCATCACACCCTGCCTCAATTCCAGACACAAATGGCGATAGGGTGACCGGACCGCCGTCGCGCGCCAGCAAACTGCCAGATGTTTTCCTGTAAAGGTCCTGATGGCTCGACTCGGAGCCTCTCCACAAAAATATTCTGCAGGCTGGGCAATACTTCTGCTATTCTGGAACCAACGAGCTCTTGCAGGGCGGCCGCGATATCCGGCGCAAATGCATTTTGTATATAGAGATTCTTCACCGCGGTAAATGGAAGTAAGAGTTCCAACCATAGGGTGTTCTCGGTGGTGCCATTTTCCCAAACTAGTTGCGAAAAGTCGTCATCGAATCCCTCGATATAGAGGTCCTCCACCGTGGCCGTGGAAAGGGGTAAAGAGGAGTTACAAACGCGGGCGATGGACGAAAGCTGCAAACCTGGTTCAGTGCAGGAAATTGCTATCTCAAACGTTTCGGGCCTGTGTGGAACTACTGTGATGACGACAAAGGTACCACGGAATTCCACATGTACTGCATCGACTGCCTTGGGTATTGGTGTACAATTAATGAATTGGGTTAGTTGTGGGCAGTCAAAATTGATTTGATTGAAGAAATCTAAATGCACTTCGTGGAGTTGAGGGGCGTCGATAAGGGCTACGAAGTCCTCTAAATATTCGGTAGCGCCTTCGAAAAAAAATCTGTCGAGAACGGGGAGGATAGAACGTTTTAGTGGAGGCAGACTTCGGCTTTCCCAGTCAGGGCGAGATTGCGGGGATTGGAATCCAAGTTCAAGTGATCTGAGGCTGGACAACACGGAGAGGGGAGCAACCATCGCTTCGGGTGAAACGTACCCGGAATGAGGAATGTTAGAAAGGCGAAGATAGGTAAGGTGAGTAGCAGACAAAAGTAGCTTTGGCAATCCCGGAAATGGAATGCGAGAGAAGTCGAGGAATTGCAGGTGTGGGGCAGATCCACCCAGGAATGAATCAGGAATGACTGGCAGAGTTTTAATAAGTGACGAGAGCCGCAGGTATGTCAACTCCGGGAACGACACCTCCATTGGCGCCAAAACTTTTTCCAATTCCCAATCCGCAAGGTTGCGGAGGTTGACTTGACATACGCGATTGCTTTGTCCAAGCGCCGCAATGACGTTATCCGCGCCTGACGATAAGGCCATATTGCCTTTAATGATGAGAGGCAAGGCTGGCCAGATGTCCAGTGTGTCCCTTGTGGGTGTTTTGGGCGTACAAACAAGTCGCAGATCCAGGCGACGTGGTGATGCAAGAACAAGGATTCTCCACCGTCGACACACATGAATCAGCGTTTTCCAGGCCATCTTCGCTTCAACTCTGTGTCCTTCCATATAGAAATCAAATATTCCTAGTAGGACGTCATCAGGAAGTACGTCGATTCGTATCACCTGGCCTACATCACATCACGTCAGTCAGTAGCCATTGCGGGATGTCGCGTAATGAAAGACATACGCCGACTTCGTTTGGTTCGAATTCTCCGAGAATGGCGACGACTATTCGCCATCTGTAACCCTTCAGAGCGGCAATCTATTGGGATCAACGTCCCAGGGTGGTTAAGAAATGGTAGAGAGGTGAAGGTGGTACTGGAGTATGGTGGGGAGATCTGATGAGGGGCAAGCCTCTTAGCTGAGCTATTTGAGGCTTTGTTAGTTATTGATGCAGCGTGTGGGTTATTCTTGACATACAACTGTGGGTTTATATATGAAGGTCAAACACGTGTTGAAACGTGTTGGAAAAGTGTACACGCGCTGCACGTGATCTCCTCTGCGATTCCTTCCACAATTCATTTTGCGGCGAAATTGGGATTTTCAAGTTCATTTCCGTTAAGTGGATCGCTTTTGAGCTTCGTCTTCAAGCTTCAAGCTTCAAGCTTCAGTACTTCAGTATTAATGCGTTCAAATGATGCATATTAATAAATGCATACGCCCATTCTGGACATTTCAACATCCTGCCCTCCATCAAGTACGGTACGCCGTAATAACCAACGCATCATGGCGGTCGTGCGGAGGAATCCAAGAAGCTCGAGGCCCAGGCCAATCTACGTACCTGTCTATCCTTCGCTTTCGAATACTCAGTATATTCATTTTTAAGCTTGATTCGACAAATGTGACGACATATCAGAATCACTAGCCATGAAAGACTACTTTTGCATCTCTCCAAGCCGTCGTGTTCTCTCTGCCCGGAAAGGCGCGTGACACGTGTAGGTATAGGAGCACATTGAAGGGATGTCAAGGTTGAGATCGTTGAGACGTTGAGGCCGTTGGGGACGTGCTCTTTCGGATAATGGACTTCATTAGTCAAGGCCGCACATCGAAACTGCTTAGTCTCCTTCGAGACTAGTTATACCATCAAATGGTATCATCTTCCATTCCCTTCTTCGCTCTCCGTCTTCGCCGCTACACTCTACTCTCATTTCTTTCTCGGGTCTAATTGTTTTGTTCTGATGGTTAAGTTCATCACGGTCAGGGTATCTCCGGTACGTATACATGCGAGCTTTGTATGTGTTGATGATGCCACATGATCACCCCGCACACCAAGGACGAACCTCTCCTTCCCCGGGCACGAAGGATCGACTCAGTCAGAGTTTCGATTTCCAAAACTAGCACTAATCGACGACGCTAGACAGAGTATGGGTAGTACATATAGGAGGACGTGCATGGTACAATGTACGATAGATGGGTGGAGAGAAAGTGAAATTTTCAGGAGACGTGAAGAAGTAAGCAAGAGGCGAAGCGAGACGAGACGAGTAACAGCAAGCTCTCTTGCGCGGCTAGAGTGATACAAGATGAATGCGAAAGATAGAGAGCATGGGCTATAACTTGCGGGCGGCATCACATCCTGCCTATATCCCAGACAGATAATGGCGATAGGGTGACCAGAGAGCCGTCGCGCTGCAACGAATCGCGCAATACTTTCCTGCAAAAATCTCGATGGCTCAAGTCCCTGCACGAAAATACTTTGCAAACTGGGCAACACTCCTGTTATTCTGTCCCCAGCAAGCTCTTGTAGAGCAGCTACGATACCCGGCGCGAATTCCTTGGATAGGTAGAGACCCTCCACCGCGGTAAATGGAAGTAAGAGTTGCAACCATAGGGTGTTCTCGATGGTATCATTCCGCCAAACTGAGTGCGAATATTGTGGCTCGATGAAGAGCTTCTCCACCGTGGAAAGGGGGTACAAAGAGGAGTTACAGACCTGCACGATGGACAAAATCTGCAAAACTGGTTCTCTGCATAAGATTCCTATTGAAAGAGTCCTGGAACGGGTTAGAAGTACGATGCGGATGCTCCAATTATCGAATTCCACATGTGCTTTATCATGTGCCCTGAGTTTTGGTATACGATTGATGAATTGGGCGAGTCGTGGGGTGTCAAAATCTGTTTGAGTGAAGAAAGTTATATAAAAGTAATTGAGTCGAGGGGAATCGATGAAGGTCACGAAGTCCTCTAAATAATCGGTAACGCCTTTGAATCGAAATTTGTCGAGAGAAGGGAGGATAGAGCGTTTTGGTGGAGGTAGACTTCGGCTTTCCGGGTCAGGGCGAGATTCAGGGGATTCGAATTCTAGGGAAAGCCTTTCGAGGCTAGCCAAAACGGAGAGGGGAGCGACCATCGCTTCGGGTGAAATGTACCCGGAATGAGGAATACCATAAAGTTCAAGACAGACGAGGTGAGTAGCAGACAGAAGTAGTTTCGGCAATCCCGGAAATGAAATGGAATAAGATTCGAAGTATCGCAGACTTGGGGCAGATCCACCCAAGAACGAACCAGGAACGACTGATGGTGCTCCATAAGGTGACCGGTGGAGACACAAATCTGTCAACTCCGGAAATGACACCTGCATCGGTGCCAAGATTTCTTCCAATTCCCAATCCTGAAGGTGCAAGAGTATGACCTCACGTATGCGATTGCTCTGCCCAAGTGCCGCGATGACAATGTCCGTGCCTGGTGATAAGTTCATATTGCCTTCAACGATGAGAGGCAAGACTGGCCAGATGTCCAAAAGTGCGACCCTTGCGGGTAATTGCGGTGTACAAACGAGTCGCAGATTCAGGCGACATGGTGATTGAAAAACAAGGCTTCTCCATCGTCGAGACACATGAACTAGCGTTTGCCAGGCCTTCATCTTCTTTTTACGTCGATATAGAACACCCACAATCATATAGAGATCAAATATTTCTAGTAGGACGTCATCAGGGAGCGCGTCAATTTGTATCCCTGGCCTACATCCATCACGTCAGTACTCAGTAGTCATTGAAAGGATATCGCACAATGAAAGACATACGTCGACTCCGTTTGTTTCGTTTCTTCCGAGTCTGGCGACACCATCAGCAAGCCTTGAGGACACCAATCCATTGGGATTGATGCCCCAGGGCGGCTAGGAAATGGTGGAGAGGCGAAGGCGGTACAGAGGTGTGTGGCAGGGAGATCTGATGAGGGGCGCGTCTTTTAGCTGAGTCACGCGAGCTATTTGAGACATTGTTAGTTATTGATCTAGTTTGTGAGTTATTCTTGACATACAACTGAGAGTGGCCGATTGATGAGGATTCGGTGCTGGGATGGTAGGAGAGGGCGGGTTGCTTGAGATGGCCCACAGCTTCGGGGTATATGAAGCAAACGGGTGACACGTGTTGGAAACGTGTCAATTCTTCCCCATCAAATGCATCAAACTCAAGCACGGTGTGTACTGTACTGTAATGTAATAGCACCTGACCTTCGTATAGCGTACAACTAGGATTTTCGTTTCCGTTCAGTGGATCGCCGTCATCTTCAATGCATAAATCTCATATCAGCCATCCCAAAACCTCCCTTTCATTTCAGTTCAAACTATGACAACCCAAGTCACGAGTCTCCCACTACCGCGCAAGCACAGCTTGAATACTACATTCAGGTGTACTGGCGCTAACACAATCGCGGAATATTCCCCGAGAATCTAAACTTCTACACGACTCCAGGGCGCTACACTGAGGTTAAACAGGATATGTAAATGACAGTGATGGTATAATAGCACATAGCTGGAAAAAAAGGGAAGGAAAAAGCAAAAGCAGTGCCGGGGGTTGCAAACGTAAAGAGTTGCTCGAGTGCTTCAGCGTCCAGAGAGATACGCACAACGTCATCAAGATTCTTGTCGGCATATGTTGTAACTAAGCTAGCGCAACAAGATGGTAACGTCGTCCAGTAAAGGAAGAATGGGATAAGATGAAAGAAAGAACGAGTGGCGACAGCGGAAGTGTGAACAGCAGTCCCACCGTAACGAGGCCATGGTCACCGAAGGAGATGTAGCACCTAGACGCATGCGAGAAATAAAAGGAGAACGCACTTTGAATTGGAGGCGATGCCGCCCTCGACCAGGAGGAGGCTGACCTCGAATACATAGACCGTCCCTACTGAGAGGCCTAAGTCGGCGAGGGCGATGTCCGGAATAAGTGAATGCGCGTGTTAACGCAGCGTCGAGTGTATAGAAAAATTGTTGTTAGGGAAGTGTCTTACACTAATGATTGAATTGTAAATGAACACGTACAGCTGCCGCGCTGCTGCTAGGCTCGATCGTTGGTGTCTGAAAGTCGAACGAGGAGAGAAGAAAGATTGAGGGTGTGAGGGCCGGAAGGGAGGGTAATTGTCCGCTGGTATATTGCGCCGGTGGTCAAGAGGGCGTAGTCAGTTTTGGTGTTGACTCAAACGCGAGGCAATGAGAGGAAGGGGAAATGAAAAGAAAATGTCGGCACGTCAGGCGGGCGATCCGACCGGATGGCGAGCGATGACGGAATCTGTACACTGCATACACGCGCGACACCGCACACGCACACGACGCGACTTTGTCCGCTTGATATTGATCCCATCTTTGCCTGCAAAAAAAGGTTAGTCAAATTATCAAAAAAAACGCTATGGGTGAAGTACGTACAGGTAGCGATCTTTTCACGGTCTTCCTCCATGAGTAGATTGCCGTTTTGTAGCAGATCGGCCTGCAGCCAGAGTGCATACAAATACCAGAGTGATTATTTGTATACAGTAGGTGCTTGGACTTACCGGGCGACTTGTGTTGATCAATAGTTCTTTTTCGGCGGCGTAGTACAATATAGTAGCTTAACGACGGTTCCGCCACACCTATGCTTAGAGTGGACTGATTCGGATGTCCACATGCAACCCGTCACCGCTTTTTGTGTCGTAAACGGTCAATCGTCCAACGAAGCCACACACTGACACTTTTGCATTTGGCGGCACGTGACAAAGTTAAAGCGCAAAGCTCTGGGTCCACAACCACAACTGAACTATGCCAACCTATTTGAGGCCGACAGTGATGTCCGGATACAAGACAGAACTCCCACTTCCCACTTCCTTTCAACCGCTAACAACGTTTCCCATTCCGACTCTGAAATGTCCTATGGCCGTCAACTAAAGGCAGGGCGAAGGGAAAGGCTCACTGATACCAGCGTCGCCATATCTGGAGTGCGAGACGTGGAAAGCACCGAGGTTGTATCGAAAAAAACAGGTGAGGGCGCTCATTCTTCTTTGAATCCGAGCTATGCCTAAATTCTGTTCGTGTGAACCCTGTTCGCGGTGGCCAGATGCTACAGTAGTTGATCAAGCTGGAACAGGAACAACCGACTGGGAGATGTCCATCGCCGACGCCGTTGGCGAAGACTGTGACTCGGCGAGTCAAATCACAAATCCCCGTATACAACGCGGCAGTGGCTATCCCAAGAAGGGACTAGATGCTGTCGCGCCCTTTATTGAAAGGAATCCAGACAAGGTGGCATCGACCTTGGAGTGGAGAGAGAGGGTCCTGCACTCACAAGAGTCCATTCAAGCCACAAGTTACCGCCAGAAACAAACGGCCGAGGAGCGCAGCCGTGCATCATTGGAGCTCAAAATTGAGCAAATACGACAACACTATCGTGAGCAGGAGATGGTTCTGAAGAAGGAGATCGTGAAACATGAGCGGAGCCGAGATTTGGCGATGGAGCAGTTGGAAGAAGAGGAGAACCAGGAGGAGGGTTATTTCACTGCTGAATGTGAATCGTGGGAGGTTCAATCGGATTACCAGCCCACGGAGTGCGGCGATGATGGGAGCAGATAAAGACAAAGACAAAGCGTTATGATCTAAAATATCTTCGCATCCGATTACTTGATCAGCCTCGTGTACTGTACATTTCCGATCATCTCTATCATTTATTCACGATCAACGTAAAGTGGGAGCGCTCATACTTGAAGGCTCTCACGCGATCCAACGTGCGTCGGGCCCAAGAAGCGTCAGCGAGAAGAAAAAACGCGGTCGACTTGACCTTATGACGGAGAGGAGCTCGTCCAGATCGAACGTCGTCGAGTCATCGATCACATCGATATATACGTTCAAGTTCCCCACTTCACTTCTTATGCAAGTCCTATCGAACCCGATCTTTCCTTACGGTACTTTTCCTCCCAAACACGTTTATTATAAAATAAAACCCTTCTTTTTTTCTTCCCATGCACGGAAAATGGGATGACTGACAGATGGTACGACCAACTTTGTCCGCGGCTACCTCTACGTATGCATATCCATCGGCATAGTCGACCAGCGCATCCCAGCCTAACGGCGGTGGCGTAAGAGAGTTTTGATCTTATCATCTGTCTGTTCTAGAATTTTGCGCGCGAAGGCTGAGAATGGCATGGCACTGGAGGATGATTATGTCAATGGGCTCCTCTAATTTAGCAGTCGTGGCTGAGAAGAAGGCAAACAACAAAAGGGAGTTTACCCCAATGCAAAAGCTCCACTAAGGGTGGATGTGGAAAACCAGCCTCGAGTCGCGCGAACGAACTGAACGTTGATTTGACACCACGTGACACGTCTCAGACGTCATCGCGTCATCAGGGAGCGCGTCAATTTGTATCCCTGGCCTACATCCATCACGTCAGTAGTCATTGCAGGATATCGCACAATGAAAGACATACGTCGACTCCGTTTGTTTCGTTTCCTCCGAGTCTGGCGACGCCATCAGCAAACCTTCAGGACACCAATCCATTGGGATTGATGCCCCAGGGCGGCTAGAAAATGGTGGAGAGGCGAAGGCGGTACTGAGGTGAGTGGCAGGGAGATCTGATGAGGGGCACGTCTTTTAGTCGAGCCACGTGAGCTATTTGAGACATTGTTAGTTATTGATCCAGCGCGTGAGTTTCTCTTGACATAGAACTGAGAGTCCGAGAGTGGCAGATTGATGAGGATTCGGTGCTGGGATGGTAGGAGAGGACTGGTTGCTTGAGATGGCAGCTGCCAGTTTATAGGAAGTAAACAGATGACACGTGTTGGAAACGTGTCAATTCTTCCCCATCAAATGCATCAAACTCAAGCACGGTGTGTACTGTACTGTAACGCGATAGCTCCTGTCCTTCGTACAACTAGGATTTTCGTTTCCATTCGGTGGATCACGATCATCTTCAATGCATAAATGCATAAATCTCATATCAGCCATCCCAAAAACCTCCCCTTTCATTCAGTTCAAACTAGGACAACCCAAGTCACGAGTCTTTTTTTTTTTGAATCTGCATTTGTTACACGCTACATGTATGTAAGTACAACCAAGTCACGAGTCTCCCACTACCGCGCAAGGACAGCTCGAATACTACACGCAGGCGTACTGGCGCTAACGCAATCGCGGAATATTCCCCGAGAACCTAAACTTCTACACGACTGACGACTCCAAGGCGCTACACTGTGAGGTTAAACAGGATATGTAGATGACAGTGATGGTACAATAGCACATAGCAGGGAAAAAGAGAAGGAAAAGGCAAAAGCAATGCCGGGGGTTGCAAACGTAAAGAGTTGCTCCAGTGCTTCAGCGTCCCATGGTAGAGATACGCACAACGTCATCAAGATTCTTGTCGGCATCTGTTGTAACTAAGCTAGCGCGACAAGATGGTAACGTCGTCCAGTAAAAAAGAATGGGATAAGATAAAAGAGAGAACGAGTGGCGACAGCGGAGGTGTGAACAGCAGTCCCACCGTAACGAGGCCGTACAGTACATGCGCGACACCGCACACACACACGACGCGACTTTGTCCGCTTGATCCCATCGTTGACTGCAAAAAAAGGTTAGTCAAATTATCAAAACGCTACGGGTGAAGTACGTACAGGTAGCGATCTTTTCACGGTCTTCCTCCATGAATAGATTGCCGTTTTGTAGCAGGTCGTCCTGCAGCCAGAGTGCATACAAATACCAGAGTGATTATTTGTATACAGTAGGTGCTTGGACTTACCGTACTTACCGGGCGACTTGTGTTGATCAACAGTTCTTTTTCGGCGGCGTAGTACAATATAGTAGCTTAACGGCGGTTCCGCCACACTTATGCTTAGAGTGGACTGATTTGGATGTCCACATGCAATCCGTCACCGCCTTTTGTGTCATAAACGACAAGTTACGAAGAGTCAATCGTGCCAACAAAACCACACTGACACTTTTGCATTTGACGGCACGTGACAAAGCTAAAGCTCGTCCACAACCACAACTAAACTATGCCAACCTATTTGAAGCCGACAGCGATGTCCAGATACAAGACAGAACTCCCACTTCCCACTTCCTTTCAACCATTAACAACATTTCCCATTCCGAGTCTAAAATGTCCTATAACCGTCGACCAAAGGCAGGGCGTATGGAAAGACTCACTAACACCAGCATCGCCGCATCCAGCGGAGCGCGAGACGTGGAAAGCACCGAGGTTGTGTCGAAAAAAACAGGTGAGGGCGCTCATTCTTCTTTAAATCCGAGCTATGCCTAAATTCTGTTCGTGTAAACCCTGATCGTGGTGGCCAGATACTACAGTGGTTGATCGAGCTGGAGCAGGAACAACCGCCGACTGGGAAATGTCCATCGCCGACGCCGTTGGCGAAGACTGTGACTCGGCGAGACAAATCACGAATTTTCACATGCAACGTGACAGTGGACATCCCGAGAAGGGACTAGATGCTGTCGCGCCCTTTATTGAAAGGAATCCAGACAAGGTGGCATCGACCTTGGAGTGGAGAGAGAGGGTCCTGCACTCACAAGAGTCCATTCAAGCCACAAGTTACCGCCAGAAACAAACGGCCGAGGAGCGCAGCCGTGCATCATTGGAGCTCAAAATAGAGCAAATACGACAACACTATCGTGAGCAAGAGATGGTTCTGAAGAAGGAGATCGTGAAGCATGAGCGGAGCCGCGATTTGGCGATGGAGCAGTTGGAAGAAGAGGAGAACCAGGAGGAGGGTTATTTCACTGCTGAATGTGAATCGTGGGAGGTTCAATCGGATTACCAGCCCACGGAGTGCGGCGATGATGGGAGCAGATAAAGACAAAGACAAAGTGATCTAAAATATCTTCGCATCCGATTACTTGATCAGCCTCGTGTACTGTACATTTCCGATCATCTCTATCATTTTTTTTGTCCATTATTTGTCCATGCCCTTCGATTCCATGACTAGCCCGCACACTCCGGCAGAACTTCAGAAGATCATCGGATTCACGATCAACGTAAAGTGGGAGCGCTCATATACGCTCATACTTGAAGGCTCTCACGCGATCGAACGTTCGTCGGGCCCAGAAAGCGTCGGCAAGAAGAAAAACGCGGTCGACTGACCTTGTGACGGAGAGCAGCTCGTCCAGAACGTCATCGAGTCATCGATCACATCGATACGTTCAAGTTCCCCACTTCGTTTCTTATGCAAGTCCCATCGAACCCTATCACCTTACAGTACTTTCCTCCCAAACATGTTTATTATAAATTATAAATAAAACCCTATTTTTTCTTCCCCTGACAGATGGTTCAACCAACTTTGTCCGCGGCTACCCTACGCATGCATATCCATCGGCTTAGTCGACCAGCGCATCCCAGTCTAACGGTGGCGTAAGAGAGTTTGATCTTATCATCCGTCTGTTCTAGAATTTTGCGCGCGAAGGCTGAAAATGGCATAGCTGCGGGAGGATGACTATGTCAATGGGCTCCTCTAATTTAGCAGTCATGACTGAGAAGAAGGCAACAACAAAAGGGAGTCCCCAAAAAGCTCCACTGAGGGTAGATGTAGAAAAGCAGCCTCGCTGCGAACGAACTGAAATTGATTTGACACCACGTGACACGTCTTGGCGCCGCGACGGGGACGCGTTTCAGACCGAAACGGCCGAAACGCGAAAGCCACTGACAGGACGGGCCATGATCATCCCTCTCACTCTTCCCTCCAAATCTTCTCCGAATGGCGCCGAACCCGCTCTCCCGTCCGCCCTCGCACGAATAGGCTCATCCGAGTTCTTCCTACTCGAGCTCCAAGGCGAACTCGAAGTCTCCGGTGACAAGCAAGGACAACTCGTCGCTCGTCTTACGATCGACGACACCAACGATGGCAAGGTGCGCATGGATGTCCTACAACCCTTCACACAGTCTACTGAGATCCATCCCAGGGCAAGCTAACGCTGCGAATTGGCCATCCCTCTTAGAGGGCAAAATCGTCAATTTGCCCAAGCCACTAGCCATATTACGATGCACATGTGTTGTGCCACCATCAGCACCACCACCACCAATAAACTCCTATGTAAAAACGCCAGACGAGAATGGTGATATTGATGGTGACGTTAACATGCGATACAGCGATAACTGCGACACCAAAGACGGGAACAACGAGCCTACACCGTCGGCGGCGACAGCGACGTCTTACGCCATACACACACTCGTACGCAAGAAGATCATCTTCTCGAAGCGACCCACACCTATAGTCGGCCTGAGCGCAAAAACTACCTGATAGTCTACTCTAGGTGGTGGCACGACGGCGCGGCGGATATCAACCAATAGAGAATCGCTTAGAATGTGGGGGGTTGGAGTCGGATGATCGGAACTATCAGCTGACAATGGCAATTGCTTCGAGTACCAACCGCTACGCCCCATGTTCCATCCTACTAAAGTGGGTCGCGGAGATGTTTCCGGTAGGACAACTCATTCGTAGAGGTGGCAAACGGCTGAGGATTTGGTTAGGCTAGCAGGTACACCTATTTAGTGGGTGTCTGGTGACCAGTGATTGATGCATCAAGTACGGTACGCCGTAATAACCAACGCGTCATGGCGGTCGTGCAGAGGAATCCAAGTCGCTCGAGGCCCGGGCCAAGCTGCGTGCCTGTCCATCTTTCACTTTCGAATACTCAGTATATTCATTTTTAAGCTTGATGTGACGACATATCAGATTCACTAGCCATGAAAGACAACTTTTGCATCTTTCCAAGCCGTCGGAGCACATCGAAGGGGCGTCAAGGTGAAATCGTTGAGACGTTGAGCCGTGGGACGTGCTCTTTTCGATAATGGACTTCATTAGTCAAGGCGCACATCGAAACTGCTTAGTCTCTTCGAGACTAGTTATACCATCAAGTGGTACCATCTTCATTCCCTTCTTCGCTCTCTGTCTTCGCCGCTACACTCTACTCATTTTTTCTCGGTCTAATTGTTTTGTTCTGATGTTAAGTTCATCATAGTCAGGTATCTCCGGTACGTATACATGCGAGCTTTGTATGTGTTGATGATGCCACATGACACCCGCACAACAAGGACGAACTCTCTTCCCTGGCACGAAGATCGACTCGGTCAGAGTTTCGATTCCAAAACTAGCACTAATCGACGACGCTAGACAGGGTATGGTAGTACATATGCGAGAACGTGCATGTACAATATACGATAGATCAATAGATGGGGGAAAGAAAGAGAAATTTCAGGAAAGACGAAGTAAGCAAGAGGCGAAGCGAGGCGAGTTGAGTAACAGCAAGCTCTCTTGCGCGGCTAGGATGATACAAGATGAATGCGAAAGATAGAGACCATGGGCTATAACTTACGGGCGGCATCACATCCTGCCTCTATCCCAGACAGAAATGGCGATAGGGTGACCAGAGAGCCGTCGCACTGCAACGAACTGCGCAATATTTTCCTGCAAAAATCCCGATGGCTCAAGCCCCTGCACGAAAATACTCTGCAGACTGGGCAACACTTCTGTTATTCTGTCCCCAGCAAGCTCTTGCAGGGCGGCTGCAATGTCTGGCGCGAATTTCTTGGATAGAAAGAGATTCTCCACCGCGGTAAATGGAAGTAAGAGTTGCAACCATAGGGTGTTCTCGATGGTATCATTCCGCCAAACTGAGTGCGAATATTGTGGCTCGATGAAGAGCTTCTCCACCGTGGAAAGGGGGTACAAAGAGGAGTTACAGACCTGCACGATGGACGAGATCTGCAAAACTGGTTCTGTGCATAAGATTCCTATTGAAAGAGTCCTGGAACAGGCTAGAAGTACGATGCGGATGCTCCGATTATCGAATTCCACATGTGCTTCATCGCGTGCCCTGAGTTTTGGTGTACGATTGATGAATTGGGCGAGTTGTGGGGTGTCAAAATCGGTTTGAGCGAAGAAAGTTATATAAAAGTAATTGAGTTGAGGGGCATCAATGAAGGTTATGAGGTCCTCTAAATATTCGGTAACGCCTTTGAAATGAAATTTGTCGAGAGCAGGGAGGATAGAACGTTTTGGTGGAGGTAGATTTCGGCTTTCCGGGTCAGGGCGAGATTCAGGGGATCCGAATTCAAGGAAAGCCTTTCGAGACTGGACAAAACGAAGAGGGGAGCGACCATCGCTTCGGGTGAAATGTACCCGGAATGGAGGAATATCAATAAGGTCAAGACGGACGAGGTGAGTAGCAGACAGAAGGAGTTTCGGCAATCCCAGAAATGAAATGCGATCCAATGCGAGGTGTCGCAGACGTGGGGCAGATCCACCCAAGAATGAATCGGGAATGACTGGTGGTGGTTCATATTGTGACCGGAGCCGCAGATCTGTCAACTCCGGGAATGACACCTGCATCGATGCCAAGATTTCCTCCAATTCCCAATCCTGAACGGCCCAGAGTGTGACCTCACATATGCGATTGGTCTTGCCAAGTGCTGCAGTGATGGTGTCCGTGCCTGGTGATACGTCCATACTGCCCTCAACGATGAGAGGCAAGACTGGCCAGATGTCCAAAAGTGTGATCCTTGCGGGTGTACTCGGTGCACAAACAAGTCGCAGATTCAGGCGACGTGGTGATTGAAAAACAAGGGTTCTCCATCGTCGACACACATGAACTAGCTTTTGCCAGGCCCTCATCTCCATTTCAGGTCCATATAATGGATTCACAGCCACATAGAAACTGAATATTTCTAGTAGGATGTCATCAGGGAGTACGTCAATTTGTATTCTTGGCCTACATCACATCACGTCAGTAGTCATTACGCGACATCTCGCAATGAATGACATACGTTGACTTCGTTTGGTTCGTTTCTTCCGAGTCTGGTGACGCCATCAGCAAGCCTTCAGAACCCAGGGCAGTTGGGAAATGGTGGAAATGCGAAGGCTGGTACTACTGAGTATGGCGGAGAGACCGGATAAGGACACGTCTTTTAGCTGAGCTATTTGAGACTTTGTTAGTTATTGATGCAGCGTGTGAGTTTCTCTTGACATACAACTGGGAGGGCCAGTTGATGAGGCAGATGAGGATTCGGTGCTGGGTTGGTAGGGAGGACCAGTACAGTCGGTTGCTTCTGCGGGTTTATACGAAGAACCGAGCCAGACACGTGTTGGAAACGTATCAATTCTTCCCCATCAAGAACGTGTGTAACGAATGGCTCCTGTCCTGCGTACAACTAGGTTTTTCATTTCCGTTCAGTGGATCGCCTTCGATAACCCGGACTGAAACATGCAGCCGTGCCACATGAGACCGCGTGACCGCCTTCCAGTAAAGTTGCAAACCATTTCTCTACTCCCGGCTCTGGCGTAATTCTCATCACCAAGTATGCATCCCAATCTACATGATCGGAATTTTTTGACCCAAGCTAGCCAGCTGCCCACCCTTATCCCAATCGATGACAATTGTTCACTGCACACCTAACAATCCCTACCCCTGCGCTGCCGTGATGACCAGAACATCGCTGAAGTATCACATGTCACAGCGCACGGACATGTTGATGCATGTCCCCGCGTTCAATTCGTGCATCGTGCTTCCATTCTACCATTTGCACTAAGTTAGTGCGGATCAAGCGTAGGCCCAAGGACACACATCGTAATGACATCTCGTTGAGGAATCACGTAGGTGACGTAGCGGTCCAAAGATTGCGTGTTTTGAGTCGGCACGGACAAATCGATTGCACCCGGTGTGTTGTTGTTTAAAGTGTACCCTTACTCACTCACGCAGATTGCCCGTGTGGACCACCTCACGCTGCCAGCGGCACTGTACCATCTGGACCTGATGATGACATCGGAGGCAATGCGATTGACGACAAATGTTGTCATTTATTGCAAATGATTTAGTATGTCAGTCATAATTGTGCTGGCTGCCAGCGATGTGATAGGCCGAGGTGCAGCACTTGCTAACTTACTCGCGCAGCTTCACAACGAGACTATCGAGGCGTCCAAGCTGAGCGCTAGCAGCATTGGGCATGTACGCGGGCACGTGATTTGCAACCGCAACCGAACGAGACGCGTTTCACCGTGGCGCGGAGCGGAGGAACCCAAGAGTCGCCCAAGCAAATCTGCATTATCCTTCCTTGGACTCGTACCGCCACCATCCCCTTTTCAGGGTCTCGGTATTCTTGTCGAGAGCGCTCCCGTTGAGGGTTCCAGTCTTCTCCAAGGACTGTGGGGACCCACATGACATCTACCCCTATCACCATGTTGTCGTCGCCACAAGCTTCGTTGACAACCACCCTAATTTGAGCGTTGGCCCTCGAAACTCCACATTGGGCTTCAGCCCTCTTCCCCACCACTCCCAACCTCTTCCCGCTAGCAGTGAGAGAGGGGCACACTACAACCACCCCCGACTGGCCAGCTCAAACCGGGCCTCGACCCAAACATCTTCATACTGGATGCTCAGCGCTCAGCACCTACCACAACCACCTTCAAGATCGCCTTTACAAACCCCCACCGGCTCGTCAGCCACATTGGACATTGTCGCGCCTCTCATTTCACCCAGTACTATCCCAGGATGACCTGGTAAGTTGGAGGCTGTACCAGTAACACGTACGAGTTAGGTCGAGGTGACCGCTTATGTGTCTTAAGTAGGTACATGTGCGGTATATAAAAATGGATTCAAAACAAAACAAAAAGCTGATCTGCATACTTGTCTGTCTTTTGAATACTCAGTTATATTCATTTTGAGCTTGATTTGACGAATATGATGACGTAACAGATTCATTGGCCAGGAACCACAGCTTTGCATCTCTCCAAACCGCCGCATTCTCTCTGCCCTAGAGAAGTGTGTGTAGGGAGAACATCGAAGGGGGCGTCAAGGTTGTGAACGTTGAAAGCATGCTCTTTTCAGATTATGGTCTTCGTTATTCAAGGCTGCATATTGAAACTACTAGTCTCCTTCGAGGCTAGTTATACCATGGCACCGAATGGTCTCCTCTTGCATTCCGGTGCGGGACTCTAACCACAATCGGGTAATATTGCAATGATAGATCTCCCTGTCTTCGCCGCTACTCTCCACTCTCTACTCTCATTTCTTTCTCTAGGTCAATTGTTTTTTCTGATGGATAATCTGTGCCGGCGCTCAAGCGTCGGATCTGTCAGCAGGTGGATGGAGTTAGGGGGGTCCCATGGGTTTAGCCCACCAGGGCATAGATAAGGCAAGGCACCACCATGGGGACCTGATGGCACCGTCGAAGTCTAGTCGACGCCCGAAAAGGGTTAGTCATTGCATACTGGCACAAGCATATTTTGGGATGCCTGGCCGGCATAAAAGGCTGGGCTGGAAGCAACAACCCACCCACCCAATTGTGTTTTTCCCACATAGCACACCACCCCATCCGGGTCACGCCCATCAGGGCCGACTCCCCAGTGGCGAGTGGTAGGCCCCTCACCAGGAATCGGAAGGAAAGCGGTCGTGGCAGCGGCAGCCACCTGACGAGAGCTTGAGCAGGCTCGAAACCGCTACTTGGCCGCGCCCCTTACTCCCTCTACGCACACTGTAGCCATGCGTACAGGCCCTTATCCTAGGAGACGGGTGTCTGACAGGTGCGCTATGGAGCCAGACAGCCCGATCGCCCCCACACCTCACACAGACTAGGCCCCAAGCTACGCCGCTATCGCGGCTGCGCTTGGGCCGACCAGTTGATCATGATCAGCGATATGTATACATGCGAGCTTATATGATTGTTGACAATGTTACATGACCACCTTGCACACCAAGGACGAACCTCTCCTTCCTCTGGGGCATGAAGGATCGTCTCGGTCAGAGTTTCGATTTCCAAAACCAGCGCTAATCGACATAAAACATTCGACGCTAGAGAGTACTAGAGTACATATGGGTGTAAGAAGTCGTGTCAGACAAGGCATGGTACAATATACGTGGAAGAGAAAAGGGGGAATTTTCAGGGACATGAGGAAGTAAGCAAGAGGCGGGGTGGGTTCAGCAACAGCAGGTTCTTCTTGCGCGGCTAGAGTGATATATACAAGATGAATGCTAAACAAAGAGAACATGGGGTGAAACTTACGGACTGTATCACATCATATCCAGACAGAAATGGCGATAGGGTGATTGGAGAGACGTCGCGCAGCAATGAACTGCCCAATTTTTTCCTGCAAAGGTCCCGATGGCTCGAGGTCCTGCACGAAAATACTCTGCAGACTGGGCAACACTTCTGTTATTCTGTCCCCAGTAAGCTCTTGTAGGGCAGCTGCGATACCTGGTGCAAATTCCTTGGATAGGTAGAGATTCGCCACCGCAGTAAATGGAAGTAAGAGTCGCAACCATAGGGCGTTCTCGATGGTATCACTCTCCCAAACCGAGCTCGAAAATGGTCGTGGGCGGATGAAGAGCTTCTCCACTGTGGGAAAGGGGTGCAAAGAGGAGTTATAGACCCGCATGATGGACGAAAACTGAAAAACTGGTGCTCTGCATAAGATTTCTATTGAAAGAGTCCTGGAGCGGGAATGGGGTCGAAGTGCGATGCAGGTGCTCTCATTATCGAATTCCACATATGCTTCATCGCGTGTCCTGAGTTTTGGTGTACGATTGAGGAATTGGGCGAGTCGTGGGGTGTCAAAATCGATTTTAAAGAACTTTATAAAAACGTAATCGAGTCGAGGGGCATCAATGAAGGTCACGAAGTCTTCTAAATAATCGGTAACACCTTTGAAACGAAATTCGTCGAGAGCAGGGAGGATAGAACGTTTTGGTGGAGGTAGACTTCGGCTTTCCAGGTCAGGGCGAGGTTCAGGGGATTCGAATTCTAGGGAAAGCCTTTCGAGGCTAGACAAAACGGAGATGAGAGCGACCATCGCTTCGGGTGAAATGTACCCGGAATGAGGAATATCATAAAGTTCAAGACAGACGAGGTGAGTAGCAGACAGAATTAGTTTCGGCAATCCCGGAAATGAAATGGAATAAGATTCGAAGTATCGCAGACTTGGGGCAGATCCACCCAAGAACGAACCAGGAACGACTACTACTGATAGTGCTCCATAAGGTGACCGGTGGAGACAAAGATCTGTCAACTCCGGAAATGACATCTGCATCGGTGCCAATATTTCTTCCAATTCCCAATCCTGAAGGTCGAAGAGTATGACCTCACATATGCGATTGCTCTGCCCAAGTGCCGCGATGACAGTGTCCGTGCCTGATAAGTTCGTATTGCCCTCAACGATGAGAGGCAAGACTGGCCAGATGTCCAAAAGTGCGACCCTTGCGGGTAATTGCGGTGTACAAACGAGTCGCAGATTCAGGCGACGTGGTGATTGAAAAACAAGGCTTCGCCATCGTCGACACACATGAACTAGCTTTTGCCAGGCCTTCATCTTCTTTTTACGCTGATATAGAGGACCCACAATCATATAGAAGTCAAATATTTCTAGTAGGACGTCATCAGGGAGCGCGTCAATTTGTATCCCTGGCCTACATCCATCACGTCAGTACTCATTGCGGGATATCGCATAATAAAAGACATACGTCGGCTTCGTTTGTTTTGTTTCCTCCGAGTCTGGCGATGCCATCAGCAATCCTTCATAACCCCGATCCATTGGGATCGATACCCCAGGGCAGATAGGAAATGGTGGAGAGGCAAAGGCGGTAGTGAAGTATGCGGTGGGGAGATCTAATGAGGGGCACGTCTTTTAGCTGAGTCACGCGAGCTATTTGAGACATTGTTAGTTATTCCAGTTTGTGAGTTATTTTTGACATACAACTGAGAGTGGCCGATTGATGAGGATTTGGTGCTGGGGAGGACGGGTTGCTTGAGATGGCCACAGCTGCGGGTTTATACCAAACGGGTGACACGTGTCAATTCTTCCCATATAACGCAATGGCCCCTGTCCTGCGTACAACTAGGATTTTCGTTTCCGTTCAGTGGATCACCGTCATTTTCACTGCATGCTTAATCTCATATCAGCCATCCAAAATCTCCCCTTTCATTTCAGTTCAAACTATGACAAACGAGTCACGAGTCTTCCGCGGTGCTACTGGCGCTAATGCAATCGCGGAATATTCCCGAGAACCTAAACTTCTACATGGCTCCAAGGTACACTGTGAGGTTAAACAGGATATGTAGATGACAGTGATAGGTGTTGGGAATAACCCAAACCGGCAGGTATCTCTCACACCTAATATGTGTATCCGCTAGTGTAATCACTGCTGTGTGCATAAGGGGACAATTAGTCCCGGGGGTCCAGAGACTTTCTCTCCCCCACTCTGCTTCCTCTCAGTCATAAGAATATTCCTTCACCTCACCGACCCTTCTTAAGAATAGGCAATACAGTAGCGCATAGCAGGAAAAAAAGAGAAAACAAAAGTAAATGCTGGAGGTTGCACACGTAAAGAGTTGCTCGAGTGCTTCAGCGTCCCATAGAAGTGATACGCACAGTGTCATCAAGATTCTTGTCCGCATCTGTTGTAGCTAAGCTAGCGTCACGAGATGGTAACGTCATCCAGTAAAAAAAAATGGGATAAAATGAAAGAGAGAACGAGTGGCGACAGCGGGGGTGTGAACAGCAGTCCCACCGTAACGAGGCCGTAGTCACCGAGAGGGATGTAACGCCTAGACGCATGCGAGAAACAAAAGGAGAACGCACTTTGAATTGGAGGCGATGCCGTCCTCGACCAGGGAGAGGCTGACCTTGAATACATAGACCGTCCCTACTGAGAGGCCTGAGTCGGCGAGGGAGATGTCGGGAATAAGTGAATGCGCGTGTTAACGCAGCGTCGAGTGTATAGAAAAAAAATTTTAAAAGAGAAGATTGCTAGGGAAGTATCTTACACTATGGATTGAATTGTCAATGAAAGCATACAGCTGCCGCGCTACTGCTAGGCTCGATCGTCGGTGTCCGAAAGTTGAAAGAGGAGAGAGGAGAGAACGAGGGTGTGAGGACCGGAAGGGAGGGTAATTGTTCGATGGTACATCGGCACAGGCGGGCGATCCGACCCGGATGGCCGGATGGCCCATTCCGTTCTGGCGTAGCTCAGCGCGCGTCACCGTACACAATGCAACTTTGTCCGCTTGATA
This sequence comes from Russula griseocarnosa, assembly GCA_022884055.1. Classification (NCBI taxonomy): domain Eukaryota; kingdom Fungi; phylum Basidiomycota; class Agaricomycetes; order Russulales; family Russulaceae; genus Russula; species Russula griseocarnosa. Next base: position 134,412 of record JAGKRU010000052.1, read on the forward strand.
CCTATTATCCTTTTGCGGTCTTCCTCCATGTATAGGCGCTTGGACTCATCAGTTGATCGATAGTTGTTTGGGTGCTGCCGTGTGGCTCTGTCGTTGCGAAACAAAGGAGGAATCGGCAGGTGAAGTCGAGAGATGGGAGAAAGGAGAAGGAATAAAGGGTGCGTACCAGAGTGAGATGCACGATTGGAGACGAGCTCACTGACCTAGTTGGAAGGCTCTGTCTGTGTCCTGTGCGGGCAGCCATGTCAACGGTTGACGAGTGCCTCCTGACTCATGAGTGCTGCGTGATCATTATACAGTAGAGACTCGTCCTTGAACCAAGATAACGCTTCACCGCTGCGACTGTCAATCAGAACAATGAAACGAAACTCGAAATAATTTCAGCGTACCTTCATCGGGGCCACCAAGAATACAAAGTCGTCACCCTCCGGATGGCACAATTAGGAATGTTCCTGGTAGCTCATGTTTGTGTTGGGTTGGTCCATACTATAGTAGTAGCATGCAAGAGCGTCGACCACATGTGGGGTCATGTGCTGCCCTGGAAAGCGGGCTAGAGAGAAAGCGCAAGTGAGGTTGGACCATGGATATCATACGGTGCAGTTGAGTAGACAACAGCTAGCCAGTCATTCAATGTCTTGATTCAGAACTATAGCCAAGTTACCTCTATTCCACTCGATATGCAATCATACAAGGAGATCGACCACGAGTAATGTCAACAAAATGACATAACTGAATGGAAAGCAAGAGAACAAGACGACAAGAAACGTAAATGGGACGGAACTTAAAACTAGAGGACACCTAGATCTCCTACGGCCTTCATCACATCCTGCTTCCCTCCCAATCAGAAATGGCGACAGGGTGACCGGACTGCTGTCGCGCGCCAACAAATCGCCAAATGTTTTCCTGCCAAGGTCCCAATGGCTCGACTTGGAGCCCCTCCACGAAAATATTCTCCAGGCTGGGCAACACTTCTGTTATTCTGGCACCAACGAGCTCTTGCAGGGCGGCCGCGATATCTGGCGCAAATGCATCGTGTAGATAGAGATTCTTCACCGCGGTAAATGGAAGTAAGAGTTCCAACCATAGGATGTTCTCGATGGTACCATTCGCCCAAACTAGTTGCGAATAGTCATACTCGATGCAGAGGACCTCTACTGTGGCCCTGGAAAGGGGGGGGGGAAAGACAAGTTACAAATGTGGGCGATAGACGAAAGCTGCAAATCTGGTTCACTGCAGGAGATTGCTATGACAAAAATGCTGGCCCCGTGTGAAGATATTTTGACGCCAGCTATGTCATCCAGGAATACCACATGTACTTCGACTCCCTTGAGTATTGATGTACAATCAATGAATTGGGCGAGTCGTGAGGTGTCAAAATTGATTTGATTGAAGAAAATTATAGACATTTGGTTGAGTTGAGGGGCGTCGATGAAGGTCACGAGGTCCTCTAAATATTCGGTAACGCCTTCGAAATGAAATTCCTAGAGAGCAGGGAGGATGGAGCGTTTTGATGGAGGCAGACTTCGGCTTTCCGAGTCAGGGCGAGATTGGGGAGATTGAAATTCAAGTTCAAGTGATCTAAGGCTGGACAACACGGAAAGGGGAGCGACCATCGCTTCGGGTGAAACGTACCCGGAATGAGGAATATTCCAGAGCTTAAGGTCGACAAGGTGAGTAGCAGACAAAAGTAGCTTTGGCAATCCCGGAAATGGAATGCCAGAGAAGTCGAGGAATTGCAGACGTGGGGCAGATCCACCCAGGAACGAATCAGGAATGACTGGCAGAGTTTCAATAAGTGACGAGAGCCGCAGGTATGTCAACTCCGGGAACGACACCTCCATTGGTGCCAAAACTTCTTCCAATCGCAAATCCGCAAGGTCCCAGAGGTTGACTCGACATACGCGATTGCTTTGCCCAAGCGCTGCAATGACGTTATCCGCGCCTGACGATAAGGCCATATTGCCTTTAATGATGAGAGGCAAGGCTGGCCAGATGTCCAGTGTGTCCCTTGTGGGTGTTTTGGGCGTACAAACAAGTCGCAGATTCAGGCGACGTGGTGATGCCAGAACAAGGATTCTCCATCGTCGACACACATGAACCAGCGTTTTCCAGGTCACCTCCGTTCCAGCTCCATCGTATGGAGTCATAATCGCCATATAGGAATCAAATATTCCTAGTAGGACGTCATCAGGAAGTAGGTCGATTTTTATCCCTGGCCTACATCACATCACGTCAGTAAGTAGTCATTGAGGGATGTCGTGCAGTGAAAGACATACGCCGACTTCGTTTGGTTCTTTTCTTCCGAGTCTGGCGGCGCCATCAGCGAGCCTTCAGAACGCCGATCCATTGGGATCGATACCCCAGGGCGGTTGGGGGGAAATGGTAGAGAGGCAAAGGCGGTACCGAAGTATGGCGGTGAGATCAGGGGCACGTCTTTTAGCTGAGCTATTTGAGACTTTGTTAGTTATTGATACAGCGTGTGGTTTCTCTTGACGTACGACTGGGAGTGGCCTGTTGATGAGGATTCCGTGTTGGGGAGGACCAGGAATCGAGCATAGAGAGCCCCTTGAGTGGATAGGGTACATCACGTGTGGTGCAACGCACAAGTCACGAGTCTCCTACCGCGCAAGCACAGCTTGAATGCTACATGCAGACGTACTGGCGCTAACGCAATCGCGGAATATTCCCCGAAAACCTAAACTTCTACACGACCCCAAGGTACCTTTACCACTACACTGTGAGGTAGAACAGGATATGTAGATGACAGTGTACGTAATACAATACAGCACTTAGCAGGAAGGCAAAAGCAAAAGCAATGCCGGCGGTTGCAAAAATGAACCGTAATGAGCCATAGTCACCGAGGGGACGTAACGCGTAGACGCATGCGAGAAACAAAAGGAGCACACACTTTAAACTGGAGGCGATGCCGTCCTCGACCAGGAGGAGGCTGACCTCGGATACATAGACCGTCCCTCCGAGTCAGCGAGGGCGATGTCCGGAGCAAGTGGACGCGCGCATTAACGCAGCGCTGGGTGTTCAGAAAAAAAAAGGGAAAATTGTTAGCGAAGTGGGATGGAATTGTCAATGAAAGCGTACAGTTGCCGCACTGCGGCTAGGCTTGATCGTTGGTGTCTGATAAGTCGAAAGAGATGAGAGAAGGAGAAAGGGGAAGAAAGGAGTGGACGTGAAGGATGGAAGGGAGAGTATTTGTTCGCTGGTATCTTGCGCCGGTGGAGGGCGCAGTCGGTTTTGATGTTGACGCGAGGCGAATGAGGAAGAAGAACGTTGAAGTTCGGCACATCAGGCGGCGTCGTCGTCCATTCTCCCATCGCCTGAGAAAAGAGGTTAGCCAAATTGTCAAAACGCTGTGGTTGAAGTCCTTACAAGTAGCGGCTCGGCTACCTTTCACTGTTCTTCCTAGGTGTCCACATTCATCGGGCGACTTGTCCTGATCCATAGTTCTTTCAGTGCTACTGTCACTCCAGAGGCGGAGACGCAGAACGAGGGTAAGTTAAGCACTTGTGGATTTCAACCTCTTGAACAAGTTCACGGTGGTGGGATGGAGAAACATTGTTCGCGCGGTTACTGAGATCGTAGAAGGCCAGGTAACAAATTCGGTCGATTCGGGTTTCACGGTTCGAACAGTGAATCTAACATTCCTGAATCGGATCCAGGCTCCTGCCTGAGGATGAGTGTGAGATACCTACAGCAGATCGTGCGAGTGTGTTTTCAAGTTGGCGGCGGCGGTCATGTGTTCGATTGACGCGTCACCGCCGTCGGACACCCAACTCTACAGTCTACACCCTCCATCTCTACAGTTACGTTTGCTCTGCATCTTCAACTGCCTCTATCTCGGGGAGGAGACATAGCACCGGCGATACCTGGCCTTCAAGAGTTGCAACGTTTTCGCACATACTGTGCTAAAGGTAAGCACAGCACTAATAGACGATCTTGGAATCTTTATTTTTATGGATGCCCTGAACCACCTCCGATGAGAAAAGACATTGACTTTTTCCGAAATCGATATTTCTCCCGCCCAATGCTAGTAGATACGACAAACGAACCCTGGCACGAGAATGTGGCGATGATAACACAGAACAGAGTGGTACAGTGACAATCAGTCTTTCGAGGACCAGATAACTTTCTTTTCTCACAAATTTCGTACATAGATGATTTGAGGGCGTACATGCATAAGAATCTATCAGTAGAGCCCGGCACGCTACGCGATTCGCCGCACTTTTCGTCGTTCTGTGCAAGCTTCTGCTCGCTTGCTTTGATAACGAAGATCTGCTTGGGTCATCGAAGCGAAAGAGGTTTGGTACTACGATGGGCACGGCAAAGACAGGCCAATGAGCATCTAACGTATGTCGAACTCCGGATTGGCAGTTATGCCGCGTCGGATTTATACTTCTCCGTAGGGAGTTTGGCAGGTCTGTCTAAGTCTCCCATTCCAAATAACGAAACATCGATGTCCGAAGCAGGTCAGGCGAATATGACACAGGCCGTTGCCTCCTGGTAATTCCGTGTAAAGCCAAGGAGGTAAAAGCTCCGGGAAGTTGGAAACCCGGTGGCCCGGTGACTCCAATTACCCTATGGGAGTTGGAGAGGAAGATGCTCTCGCAAGTTAAATAGTTTCAACAAAAAATTCACGGAACAGTGCAATCACGAACTAGCAGGCGAATGGCGAGATACATATTCACTGTGAGTGTGGAGTATCAATCACCTAAACACCTAAGGGTCAAGTTTGAAATGAAAGTCCGATTGAATTGCAAAGGCCCCAAAGCAGGAGATGTAGCCGATCCAGTGAGCCACATAGCAGCTCACGCGATGTCCACCCTCACAGGCCTCACAACCGAGCCGTGTACCGACGACTTTCACGCTGACGATTTCATATCGAAAACGCGCCAGCGCGGGGCGACCCGGCCCGCGCAGAAAGTCTCTCGCGGCACGACTTCCGCATGCGGCTCATTACACTTGACCGAGCTACGGTAGCGTAGGCCTAGCATGGTATATGTAGGCCACTAACGTGGTCCCCGGCCAGCAAAAGTGCCTCGGAGTTGTTTGGGTGCATCGAGGTACGAGCCCGTGTGTCACTTGCAAACACATGTCCGCGTGTCGCGTGTGTGAGTGCGCGCGCCTCGTTCGGGTTCTTAGTTTATTGACGGCAGCACCCGTACAGCGTGCTTCGTCTAAATGACAGTGCGGGAACAGTGAGATGCATGAATATGAGTAAGAGGACGACATGTCGTGGTTAAATGCGGAGATAGGGCATGAACAAGAAGTGGCACTAAGATGTCCGAGTTTCCGAGTTCTGCTACGGGTCCTGACTCGCCTGACGGGCGACCCCCGAACGTCCCGAACCCTGAAACCTTCATTCTAACTCGCGGGGTACGGTACGGTGTATAATAATACTGTGGCGACAAATTCTTGCTTGCGAAATGGACGAACGTGGTCACACGTAATCAAAATTTGTTAATCTAATGACAGACTCACACACAGTATACGGATTACCGTATTCGAGTCGGTTGCTGTAAACAAAAACTAAAAAAAATCGAAGTCCCCGAGTTCATTTTCAGATCTTGGCTTTGGCTAAGAAGGATCAAACCTTTACTATGTACAGTAATAATCATACAGTAATCGTAAGTTACGGTACAAGCCGACGAGAACGCACGGGTTTCGGCCGAGAGAAGGATTCCTTCTTTATATTATTCTCAGGCTCCAGCTTCGATTTTAGACGGGAAAGAAAGGACCGCGGACCAAAGACATAAAGTAAAGTTATGTGGCACCCAGAGTTATGATAGTCGCTCGCAAGACTACATGTACCTGCACCACCACGCCAGTACGAATGATAAGCGATAAGCGTCTTGCGGTCAGAGTTAGGTCTCCGCTCAAGCGGGAAGACATCTTTGCCTCGAGGTCAAGGACACAAAGACAAGACGGAGCAGCATGCAACTGCAAACCGAGGACCGCGGCGGCATCCGCCGCTCCTTACCTTACGCGTACGGTTCTCAAACGACAAAGACACAATGAACGAAGACCTTTTTTCCTTCTTTTTACAGTAAAAATGTAGGGTGGTGGTGCTATGAAGTATAGGGGCTCTCTTGGAATGGAGGCGCGAATCGCGGTATTGAAGTTCATCAAGTCAAGCCTCAAGAAGCGATCAATCTAAATATCGGTTTTGTACACTCATCCTAGGTCTCAGACGCCCAAATTTTATCCCCCTGAAAAACAGGCATACAGAACGTGCATGTGCATGCAAGGACATTAAGAAGCGCCGTAGGAGCTCTGGCGCGGGCGATTCAGGGAAGAGGGGGTAGGGTGGATGCGCGCCTGGCCACTGACAGATGTGAGGCCATCCCCCTTTCCCCGCCTTCCCCGCACCGCAAGAGGTAATCCCGTTCGCTTGCCTTACCATACAGTAACGTTTAGCGGAAAAACTGGGGTACAGTACGGCGTTCAAAGCAGAAGCACACCTTCCTAAAGGAAAAAAAAGGAAACTTTTCTCGGTTCGGATCCTACGGGTTAACGTACGCTAAGTGGGTCCTGGCTGACCATGCACGCGCGCACGCACCCCTGACTCTCTCTCCTTGACATCCTGTACGTAAATTACCGCCATCAATCGCGGCGGGCCTTATTTTGATCTATTTATTCTTCGTCTCGTGAACCATTTAGTTGTAGCTCTTTACGTGCGACATCTTGGATCAATTACTGTAAGGCGTCGTCCTATTTCCTGAAGGGGTAACGGCCTCTGTGGCGGGATGAGGGGGAGGAACAACCTCCGGACCAATTAGAAGGGGAATAGATCATGCATCGATCATGATCAATGGCCATGCGCTCCGTGGAAGAACCCCGTAAGTAAGCCGAAATGAAGAGAGGAGAGAGGGATTTGTAGTCGTGTGAGAAATCACGGCATAGTTATGGCACCTGTATTGAATCCGAATCCGCACTGCACAAACAAAGTGGGGGGGAAACGTCTTCCATGTCTCCGATGGGCGGGCCATAACGCCTTTTAGTCAAGATGCAGTAAGCACAGCTTCAAGAGGAACGACGAGAGCCAACTTTGGAGATGTTGAACAGGGGTCACTCGACCCTACAGCGATCATAACATCGCCAGAAGCGGGCCCTGAAAAAGACGCTGTGGGCTCACATGAGTGTTCCCTTCCCTTTGTAGCACGCCATGGAATCCACTACCGCCACTACCATCCACACACACACACACACACATGCATCAACCGGCATTGGCCAACTTTCCGCGGCATCCGGGTGTTAACCAACCGATAATAGGCAGTGCGAAGGAGAAAGTGAAACACTATATCTAGGAAGCTAGGGCGGATATGAGAGCGCAATAAAGGTGCAATCAAGCCGGTTGGAGACTGTACCATGTGTATGTGCCTCAGATGGAGAGGGCGATGCCGAGGCCTCTAATCCCTTCCTTTCCTGTGCCTCTCTCACTGCGACGCGTAGACGCATGCCCTCCCAGCCGAGTAAGTCCGACTTTGTGTTGAGCACATACTGGTCGATCCCGCCATACTGGACAAGATACATGCGTCATAATGTGATTCCGAGACAACGAGAGGGGGCGTACCTTGCGAATAGTTTTAAGAGCACGCGTGGAGAGTTTCACTCGCACCGTCTCGCCAAGGGCATCAGAGTAGAGACGTTTGCTCTGAATGTTGGGGAGCCAAGAGCGACGTGTCTTTTTTTTCGAGAACGGAACGTTGTTGCCATACTGTTTTGTCTTTCCGTGGAATAGGCCGAGCTGCGACCGCTTGAATGGTTGGCTCAGAGTGGCAGCAAGGGACGGTAAGGAGGGAAACATTGGTGGTCGTTTCACCGAACGACCGGATTGGCTTGGGTTCGCAGTTGCCCTGTGCTGCCAATCGGCAGGCCAGCCAGGGCGCTCGGACGGAGCGGGGCAGCTGAGGGCCAAAAAAGGCAGGTCTGAACCCGGGGAGCTCACGGCAAAGGGTCACATGGGGACAAAAAATATTAACAGGCGCTCTCCGGGGGGTCCAATCAAAAGCAAAAGTGCCTTTGTCAAACCCGTACCATTAATATTATTAGTCGGCATTAACCTCTCAGGCCATGCCCAGAGAGAGAGAGAAAAAAAAACCGCCTCCTGTACCCCCTATTTTTCCGAAATTTGTTCTTGATGCTGCTATACTTGCACGCAAGCGACGGCGTGGGGGTGAGGACGAGAACCCCGTTGCGGTACAGCTTTGCCCCAGCCCATGCGCGCCTCCCTCGAGGTGAATCGTTGATCTTGATCTATGCCGTCCTGCCCTGACGGAATGTTATCACACTCCACACCCTTCCCTACCGTTTCGCCTGTAACGCTAACGCTCGGCTCTTGTCCCTTCATATATTATGACCCCCCCTACATCGTTCCGCTTATAATACATCATCTTTCAGTCCCCACCACCCCCACTGTCATCATCCCTTCCATTTGAGTTTTTACCTCTCACGCACGCGCGGTAATATAAAATGCCTCTGACAACATCGTTGCTCTCTCTCCCCGTCGACGTCCTCCTCGTCATCCGCGATGTCATCTCGTCCGCACCTTTCACCTCCACCGATCCCGGACTCGGCCTCCTCGCCCACCTATCCCTTTCGCAGACCTGCAGACGGTTGCGCGACATCTACACGTTCTCCTCTCGCGAGTCCGATGACTTGTTCTGGAAGCGCGCCTGTGCGATGGCAGGGTACGGCAGACCAATGCGTCGCGAATACCCCAAGCGCTCCCGGTTTCACCGCTCATGACACGCCTACCCCGAGGTGTTCACCTGGAAGCAGATTGCACTCATCGTCACTGCGCACACACGTGTATGTGAGATCCGCAGTTGTAGGAACGCCAGTTGCTGGCCCGGTACGTTACGTTTCCCACCTGTTTTCTTCCCCCTTCCTTCCCATCCCTCGGGCGGCAATCTATCACCGAGTCACGCGACACGCTCGCAACCCCCCATACACCTTATTCTGGAATCAATCATTCATGCTGTATAATTTGCAGATGACGTGGACCCGCGGCCCACGACGCTCGCTTTCCACCCGTTGTTTTATTATCTACACTTCTCAGCTGGCGCGGAGCTCGATCCCTCGAATGTGCTGCACACGCTACTCCCGACTCATCCGGATTGCCGGCGAAAGGTTTATGCGCCGCTCTGTAGCCACGCGAGCGCTTCCTGCGCATATGTGACATCCCCACCCGTGCGCTCTATCACTCTTTTGCGCCCAGGCTCGGAGAGTGTGATTGCGAGCGTACGGAATCCCGACGGATGCACGGTGTTGGACGTCAACCGACTACTCGGCGATCTGTGCGTTTTTATTGTTTTGCTCCCTCGCCTTCGGGGTCTCACTAACACGGAACGAAATTGGCGCAGACTACCGCGTAGCCTTGCCAACATGCGTACCGTCTTGTCCCATTACCAGACGTTGCTGGATGATTATCGAACCCCTTCCGGATCGTTCAGGGACATGATGTGCAACGCCCCCCACCGTGGATTTCTAGAAGACCACCGGTCCGTCACTTGACTGATTCTGTGGCGTAACTCCCTATCTGACAGACATTTGGAACAGGTACCCTTACCTTGATCTGGCTCCTGAGGATATTGAACAATATGATACCACCGACGTCCCAGTGGGTCCGTTCATCATGCGATGTGAGAACGACAGCAATAAGTGTCCGATCCACGTGGATGCGGTCTTTGGTGTACTCTCGCGGAAATAATTACTATTGGGTACATTTATTTTTGGGACTACTGTTGTCATACAGTACATATGTATCATACACTAGCATGTAATCATTAGTTGGCATTGGCCGGGAAGCTGCTGTGCATGTGGCACCCATCATATAACATTGTTCGGTTCTTATCATTGATTGGTTCTCGCTTAGCGGCCTAAGCCACATATTGTTCGGAAAATGTTCGGAAAGTGCTTGCTTGGAAGCGCGCTGCCCGGCGAGTTTGGAAGCTAGGCCTGCCGCGACCTGGCGATTTGACCTAACCCAACTTGCACCCAACCGAAAGAATCGCTTATCGATTTACGTAACACCCTTTCCCCTTGGCAGCCCTCAGGACAATCGATGGGACTGCGGTGGACGGTGAGCGATACACCAGTAACTCTTCATATGCTCCTAAATTTAGATTACTGTAAGTTCCCGCTCTGGATCCGGAGACAACCGACAAAATTAAACTTCACCATTTCATGGCTACAGAACGACGATATAGGCATATCTCGAGTCTGCCTCCGCCCTCCTTCCAAGTCAACCACCGTGTGTAAGTTCGAGGTAAGTTCGGGGAAACCTCACCCAACCACCAGGGGAGACAAAGACGTTTTTAATTAAAGAGGACCCTACAATATTGTTCTCTCGCTCTTCATATATCGACGGCTTCTCTTCTCTTCTTCCTTGTCTCCTTGATAAAGGCGGTTTCGGCGCAGCAGTCTAGCTGAGTTAGGCTTGGAGAAAGAAAAGCTGAAAAGGATACAGTTCTTTCGCAGAATCGAAATGAACCAAGTTGTATTAATTGTGGGGACTTCTGTACATGAATGGAATGAATGACTCGGGAAGTGTCGGAGTGTGGGCCACAACTGTGGTTCATCCGAAGAAACGCCTATAAGCTCCACACCCAGCTTTTCTCGATATGTGTGAACTGTAAAAGTTGGCTTCGCAAATTCTCAACGGCGATCGTACAGAGGAAGAGGGAACCTGAAACCTGTCTTGCCGCATAAGTCGGAAGTGAATGATATCGCCCTGATGAGACTGCCGCTGACCAATCAGAATCACTTACTCGACTCGACACTGTGCACAACAGAACAAACCACGGTCCCGTCCCAGGCCTCTGATCCTCTCAAGCACTACTCAACTCTCGGAAGACAAGGATCATTCACTCCTGTAGGCCGAGTGTAAAAGTTAGCCTTGGCTTGCAGGAGTAATCGATCGCTTCAGAGGCTCGCTTTTCCTTAACGAAGGCTAGGAATAGTCCGTCCAACTCGTCCCAGAGACGATGCACAAGGGCCGATTCGACAGTCCCATTTGGAACCTCCACTTTGGCCAACCCATCCTCGTTGAAAAAATACAAGGGCACGTTGGCTCGAGTCGGACAGGAGCTGTGGCGGGGCGCCGCGGGGGTGGGCTAACTATCCGAGCGAGCTGGTTCTTGTCGGTAGCTAGTTCATCTGGCGTACCTCGCTTAGAAAAGAAGGGTCGACTGAACATAAAGGTCCTATACCTATATCCACGGGAGTGGCAGGAAATGTCTGGTGCTCAATAGACAGCTGGCTGGATAAGATATTCATATGAATCCTTCCCGTACGTGCTTTGCCGAAATCACATAGAACGGGTCGACTCTTCCTTCCTATCCAGCGACGCAGAGGCCGTGGAGATCCCTTGTTTCAAAGGACGGTAGTCAGTCTGGCGACTTTCCTCAAGCTAAGGTGTTTGATTCCATCTTCCTCGGCGTCTTTGAAGACTCGGCTGTTGTTGGGTCTTCAATTCGAAGGAGAATTTTCTTTGCTTGAAGACCTAGAGCCAGTAACGGAGTGTGAGCGTTGGACCTGCGTATATGACCTGCGCGCCGTGATTAAATTCCAAAGCATACAGCATATGGCCATATGGTAGGCCAGTTCCTGGATGCGTCGATGGGAAGACTTCCGCGAAAGAGCTCAGGGAAATGGTAGTTGCGGTAGTGTCCGGTCACGTCTAGTATACCATCACCGCGAGAAGAAGTCCTCGAGCTGGTGAAGGATCTTGTTGGGCTCCACTAAACTCAAAGTGATCCAATGCCTGCCTAACACGCCGCTTTCCAGCCGTTTCGGTGACTTCATGCAGACGCATTCATCGCTACTACATAGTGGCATTCAACTTATTATAAGGAGGTACAGTAGGTCCATAACCGAGTCCATAGAAAACTCTTCCTCGACTGTCTCTGAGATAGGGATGATCGCAAAACCAGTGGCTGGAAACACACAGCAAACTACATCCGAGCTGAGACGATAATGAGGGTGAACAGTTGTGGATTTCAACCTTTTGAACTAGCTTGTTGCAGGGCGGTGATACGATTGATGCTGACGTGACATGAGCAGGCGCAATTAGCAGTGGAAGAACTGTATCCATCCATACCCGGCTTGTAGAGCATTCATTTGGACGCCTATCGCAGTCATACCCTGTTGCAGTTGCTGAAGCTGCTGTTGCAGTTGCTGTTGCTGTTGCTGAAGCAGCTCTCGCAATTGCTGAATATCGCGCCGAATCTCCTGGTGGTGCTGCTGGAGTAACTGGTGTATGGCCGGGAGAAGTGGCGGCGCATCCTGGAAAATGGCCACCTCTTGGGCTATACTGAGGAGAAGCTGATGGAGGCGAGAAAAGTCCAAATGGGGCCCTTGGGGGGGCAGCGGTACGACGTCAGGGGCAGGGACAGCCATTCCAATGGGGGTCGCAGTTGAGAGGTTGAGATCGTTGAGAGATAGAACGTATGTATACCAAATGCACGTCTGCGGTGGGGTAAATAGCGTAGATCACGTGCTAGCAGGCAGCAAATCGCGCTAATCGGCCAGATCGCCTTGCAGGTATGATACCCGGCATCTCCCGAAGTATGCGTTTTACAGTTTCCTCATGTTCTGGTGGCACACACGTTTTCACCTCGTGTTTTTTTCTCTCTCTCTTTATTTGGTGGCTCAATGAACGTGACACGTTCCTCGACCTAAGCAAGGCGCATCACTTGTGTTAAAACACGTGGAGTCACATCCTCCAATTACAACATATCGTCATCAACTTTAATAAAGGTGGTAATGGAGCCGAGCCACCTAACCGGACAGTTGCACCTGTAGCGAATGATACTCGGGTGGTGTTGTGGCGCGCCCATGTGTGCGCTGGCAATGGACAAAGAAAGCCTAAAGACTACGATGCGCGAAAAGACAAGACACAAAATAGGCATCAACTTCGAATTCTATCGTGAGCCGAACCACGAACCACCTTGACCTTCTCTTCTTTTCTTCATCTACCCGATCGCGCCCGTACTATGCTAGCAAATGGGCGTCGTGGTGTGCTGGCAAGGGGCAAGGCAAAAAAGCTTAAGGGGCGTACCATTTATACATTGGTGTTTGCGTGGCGTGGTTGAGCGACGTGCCCTGGTCAAGATCCGCGCATTGATATTTGACATGCAAGGCCAGCGGGTCAACAATGCACGAAGATCCATCCGACAAAACGGCACGGAACTCTATGGATGATCACGCGCAACGACGATTGACAGTGACAGGCGCCACTTTTCATTTGAAGGTAAATGTGAGGCAGTGCATAGCTGCTTATGACAGTTAGGCAATACGTACTACTGCTGCAGCCAACTATACTGTGTGACAGTTGCGGGAGCACGTTGACGCGTGCGCGGGAAATCATCAAACCGACCCAAAAAAAAAAAAGAAAGTCTTATCGTTCTTGTCTTTGATAGAAATTCAAGTTCAGAAACGACGGCTTCGATTCCGATTTCGAGAAGTCGGGACACACCGCCCACCGAATCCCACCCCCTGAGTCTAGGCGCTCAGCGCCTGACGAATGCGCGGCTAAGCTGGGGGACTCGGGGAGGCGAGGCTCTTCCGAGACTCTTCTTGAGTGAATCGCCCAAGGACACGCAAGCATCGATGCTCTTCTTATTACAGTATCTGTAATCTATCCTATCCCGTTGCAAACTTGCTCATCTCATCTCCGGGACGAATTTGATTCGACTCAGGACCTTCGCGAACTTGTGACCTGCTGGATTGATTCTATTTGACAGTGAAAGTGACGGTCTTACCTGCACTATACTTGAGGGGTGGTCGGGATGGCATTGAGAAGCATTTGACACAGCCCTCGCCTGCCCGGAGAACGGTTGCACTCCATGACACGCTGTTGCCGCATTGTATACGTCCTATAATTGTGTCTGCATTGCATTGCAACGCCGAGGATAACTTTGAGCCCCCTAGCGCATGAGGCTGTGTTACCAAATCCGTGGCTGTGCGCTGCAAGCCAGGTCACACGCGCGCGCCAGTCTGGGCTCCTTATTCCAAACGACCACGGTCCCAATCCGTCAATCCTATTTATATTCACATCATTTCACTCCCCTCTTTCCCCCGCAAAATAAATACACCCGACTTCCGTCCCTTCCGTGGTTTTTCCCCTGTCCTATTTTACCTGCCCACAACAAACCGACTCTGCCATCATCTCCATCTTATCCAATGTCCCCCTGCTCAACCGAATACACTCACAAGAGCACTCTCGTGCGGCGCACGAGCGTCAGCATATCCTCGTTCTCATCCCTCCCGTGTCCCTCGGACAATCACGTCCCCCGCCAGCGTCCCTTCCCAAATTCCTACTGGGCGACCCCTCTCCTCGTAGCATGCGAATACCCCTGGACACCAATGTGGACCGATCGCTCGCAGAAAATCGACCTGCTCCTACGAGCAGGTGTACGGACCTTCATCGACCTCACCGAGTCCGGCGAACTCTGCCCGTACCAGCCGCACCTCGCCGCGCACGTATCCCGACTCGGAATCGACGAGGAGCACGAACCGGTCGAATACTACTCCTTCCCCATCCCAGATCGCTGTCTGCCACGCTCGGTCGGGTACGTCCGGAAGATCCTAGACGTCCTGAAGGACAACGAGCGTCGGGGCCGCATCACCGCCGTACACTGCCGCGGTGGTATTGGCCGCACGGGCCTCGTCGTCGGCTGCTGGCTCGTCGAGTCGGGCGCGGTGGAGGACGGCGCGGCGGCGCTCGAGTTCATCGCCGAGGAGTGGAAATCGGTAGAGAAGTACCGTCGATTCCCGCAAAGCCCCGAGACGGGAGGCCAGTGCGAGTTTGTGCTCAACTTTGAGCGCTTGCATGGTTCCTTGGTTGTCCCCATTTCGCCGTAACGGATGGAGCAAGGTGATGGTGATTGAGAAGTCAGCTCAGGAGCCGGAGCGTAGCAAGGTGCGGATGCCCATAGTCTCCTATGGTGGGCCTGCTTCTTGTGATGATCGATCTCCTTCCACACCACACGCACACGCACGCACGCACACAACCCCGCCCCGTTTCTCGCATTCTTTTGTTGTCAGTTCTTGCATCGCGTCCAAGGATCCCATAATAGGCGTTTCCCCTCCGGGACAGCAGCGGGTCCTGGTGTCCAAGGAGAGGGAAAAGGAGTTCCGCACTTAGAAGATCTTTGTCTTTGACTTAGAATATACTGTACGTACGCCATACCATTTAGAGCCGTAGAGACCAGGCCACGATACATCTTCTGCGAACATTAGTAGTACATAGTACATCGACTGCTGGGGATTCCTGTGATGATCTTTTTCTTCTTCCATTACTTTTAGAGGGTCACATTACTATAATCTTTCTTTGCTTCTTCATACCACAGCATTGTGTATACATATGGAATGAAAAGAAAAAAGCAGATAACACCCATGACAACAGCGCCTGCTCTTGTCTGTATTATGGCTCGCTTTGGCCAGTGATACGCGGTTACCCGTCTTCCTCTGACTGTGCTGCACAGGACACGTGGCTTCTTCTGAGATAACTTTTCAGTTGCATTGTATCAAGGGATTCGCAAGAAGCCACGAAGCACATATCGACATCACCCTCATTTGATGCGTGGCAAATGGCATCAAACGTGTTGCGAAAACCTTTGATTCGTGCTTTGATTTTTTAGACTAAAATTCCGAGTTTCATTTTCCTCTCCGAAACTGAGTCCGATCATCCCCGTCAGCGCGTCAGCCTCTTGCATCTACCCATCTACAGCATCACTACAGTACTAGAACGGTATCACCACCATCCGGTAGCTCGTCATCCCACCATTGGGAAAATTTTTTTAATTGCTCCGCAAACTCATAGTCTTATACGGCACTACAGTACCACACGCCACTTGACATGAGAACTAGAACCTGTTGGAAGGCGTCTGAGCACGTCACGTCACGGTGCAGCCGCCTGCTCGGCGCTCTTATACATGTAACAGTATAATAGTATGTCCGATTACAGTACTCCGATAGTACGGGGGGAACACATTGCATGCGCAGATTCTCCTTTCAACTCAATTGACCTCCTTCGAAGGAAGCTTCCCTCCTCAGGCTAACGCCCATCAGAGTGTCTGTCTCCTCGAGGACATCTCACCTCACCTCACACATATCGCTTTCAACACGAAGAATCAAACAAAAAAGAATCTGTACAGTTTACATGTGCAAAAAGCGCGTTGCTACGGCGTGTGATGGACGAATAGATAATTCGCCGAATTGTATCTGAGGCGCTCGGTCCTTCTGCAGACTGCTGGTTGGGCGCTCTCGGTATCGGGGGTAGTACCCGAAACTGCCCGAATCGCCAGCCAGTTACATGGGGCCTGGGCTATCGGGCTTTAGCTTTGTAAGACACATGATCACAGTCCAGAGAGTTTTAATGTTGTTTCGTTGTTTCCTACACATTGTACAGATATAAAAAGTACGTAGTTCGTCGTCGCTATGATGTCGGTGTCGCGAGACCGGCTCTGACCGAAATTTCAATGATGATCTTTGGTTTAGCGCTGGGCAAATAATATGTGGCGACCACGGGTCTGCCACCACCACTTTTTTTCCCCTCCCCTCGTGTATGATTTGGTGAAGTGGTCTCAGGGTTAACGTGAACTTGAAGATACTTGTGTGTGTGATGGTGTGCTTTATTGGAGCATAATACAGTACCACGCGTGAATCAGGAGGATCGAGGTTGTACGGAGTTTCGTCTGCCCTCTGCCCCCATCATACCAAATCACCATATCGGATCATATTTACATTTACGAGATGGAAACGCAAATCATCACAGGACACCAGTACAGTATCGTACGTGAAACAAGTGAGACCGGGCAGTGCGGGTTGTACAACAAGGCATTGATGGAATCACACAGACTTTGTGACAACACTGAAGACGCCAACAAGGTCCGATCAACTGATTCCTTGTATATGATACAACCGGACATCTCGGAGCCACCGTCTTTACCCTCCGTAGACCAATGACCTAGAGTACGCTGCCTACTACAACTGCAAGTTTACTGTACAAATGCCACCCAAACAAGGGAGAAGATAGTTCCCTTGTCGGTTGCTTGGTATCATATACATAACAATCGTGATACAGTATATGACTCAAAGAAGAAACACGTGCACATCACTGGTATCTTCCATCTCTTGATCATAGACAAAAGTGAGGTAAGGGTCCGAGGTTCGGCCCACGCAGTATTATTGCCCTTGGGAGAGGGCATAATAATAGTTCGACGCGTGTAGCCGGTCGGGGGGACAAGCTCGAGGGTGGCTCAGTCCGGGAATAATAGACGCCTTCAACTTCAACAAGTTATATGAAGAGAAGGGTATGCAACGATACCAGGGCAGCAGTTCCGAGGAGCAGCCGGCCAAAGGACCTGGGTAAACCCGTTGACCGCCATTCTTGCCTTGCCCTTGCTGGGACTCGCCGTGGGAGCCGGAGATGTTGTAGTCACGCTAGGGCTGCCCGACCCAGAATGCGCGCTAACCCACCCAGAGTCGTCCAATGGCTGATTCCAGAAGAACCAAGGCTGCGCAGGATAATTCACTTCCTCGCTCTCGAGGAATGCGACGTATCTTCCTCTCGTATCTCCATCATCTTCGCCTCCGTAGACTATCGCGCTGGCGCCTACGCTCGGGAGGAACAACAACATCGTCGTCGTGTCTTCGTCGCTGCTACTGCTGCTGCCGGTGCTGCTATTGTTTCCGATCTCGAGGGAGATAGGAATAGTCATAGTGAAGTCGAGCGCAGACTTGATCGTACTTCCTGAGGAGGTAGTCAGGTTCCAGGCGTTGAAGCCGAGGTGGGAACCAAGGCGCGCGTTGGTCTGTATGTATAAGCGTGGGTGGGATCCCGCTTTTTTTTGATTGGTCAGCTGGATGCGCAATAAGACGAAGGGGATACGGACGTACGATCATAGCAGCTATGTTGAAAGAGCGATAATGATAAGGTCGCGTGCGTACTGCTTCGAGGGGCTAGATCCACATATCAGGTGTCAAGGTAACGCTATCGATGACGCAGCTCCTGCCACGTACTTGTTCGCCATCTGCACTAATCTGTTCCTTGTACAATGTTGAGAAGTACTCTTGAATTGTCGCATTGGCGCCTGCCGTGTCGTTCACGAGGATCTGCAGCGCCGCAAGCTGGTTGTAATAGTATGACCCGTGATTGCTACAATCACACATTAATTACGACGTCCGGCAACCAAGGTCAGTAAAACACGTGACTGAAATCTGGCGCTTAAAGGCGGGGGAGAGAGAGGATAAGGGTGACGCACTTGGGTGCAACAGCCGCAGCCAGCGCAACCTGGCTGCTTGTGAGCCAATTGATGTATGACTTGGTCCAATTAACGAGGCCTGAATCAATCGCACTTGTCCATCCCGGTGCTCCACCCGCGCGGAGGACGAGCACAGCATTGACGACCTTTACCATGCACTTGAGGTCAATCACGCCCGAGGATCTGCCAGCGCGAGAGGTCTGACCCGGCCCACGCACTACCTGACCGTAGTTCAAATTCGGGTTCATGTGCGTATCGTTCGCGATGAACCACGTGTTGATCCAACTTGCGACGTTCGTGGAGTAGTGGGAAGAACCGTTGATCGCCCAGGCGAGTGCATTGTAGAGGACGGCATCTGACATGTTCACGAAGGCGCCCCTGTTGTTGACTGTCTGGGAATCCGGGTTGAAATCGCCATCGCGCCGGTAGTACGGACATGTTACCCAGACTGCGTTCGAAAAAAGAGAGTCGGCATACGTGCGAAGAGGTGATTGTGTGAAAGATGAAATACTTTGTTGTGGCGTCAGCTGAGTAGTGTTCCCCATACCAGTGCAGTTTGGCCAATAGCTTAGTAAGTCTCGAGTGAGCATTCGACGTCGATGAATGTCGTGACAGGCGTACTATCGTGCCCAACTGAGATAGTCGTGCGTATCGTTGGAGGGCGCAGGAAATGGCTTGGAAGTCGTGACGGCTGCAACATTTCCAAGAGTGAGCTCTCCAACGTTAGGAGGTGATGATTTGCTATAGATGGGGAGGAATGCACGCACACCACGGTCCCTGCGCGGCAAGGAAGTCAGCCCACTGCATAATCGACTGTTGCGCCACGACAGTCGTCTTGCTCCAGTTCTTGCCCAAAATATAACTCGGCTCGATGAAGTCATTGTAATAGGAGATGTAGGCCACATTGAGATCGGCTAAAGAGCGGACGGCGAGCAACGAAAAGACGATAGCGAAAAGAAGCATAAAAACGAATAGCTACTGTAGCCACGACCTTGAAAGGAATAAATGGGATAGGCGCGATATCGAACACAGGGAGTGAGATGGGACGGAGGCAACCTATTATAATGCAATAGGTAGCAGTTTTCGACCCCCCATCAGACAGGCAGGGAGGGGCGGTGTCATCATGACACCGCGGGTTGTCCGTGAACGCCTGTTATAGTCCATACATTGAACCAGCTCTAGAAAGATTTCCCTGAAAGTAGGAAAAACACTCCCACGGATGAGTGTTTGTTCGATGGTAGGACTGAGCCACGTGGTAACACAGCGTAGGGCATGGCGGAAGATCGCATATGCGATTCCAACATCTTATGGGCAATTTTATGGAGACACGTAAAAAAAGCTGATTGATCCCGATTCTGCGCACATTTGATGGCGATTCATGCTGAAGAATGACCTGCTCGAGCTGACGATCAATTCTTGATGTTGTGAGGGGAGAGGACAAGGCGTATGCAATTTAGGAACGATATCATTTCAGAGTGCGACGCGTGGTCCAAAGGAAAGGAAAACTGGCGGGAGAGGCCTCCTACACTGGTGTGAACATGGTTACCTCGCAGACGGAGAGAAGAGGGGGAAGGCAACGGACCGAGGTAGTACGGTATTTGAGCACCCCACTTAGCTCCTCGGCCGATCCTCGGACTCAATCGCTCACAGAAATAAACCTAATAAAAGACACCATTTCGTCCCATGACACCTGGGCAATGGTCCAATGCCTGCTGCTCTCTCCATTAATAATGGGCTTGAATGCATCGCCACATTGGGAGTAAAAAATCCATCATGAGAAAACACACCCGTACACTGCCTCGCGAAACCGAAGAACGCGATGGAGACAACACACACCTGGTGCAATCCACTTATGTCCCGACATTCTCTACGCGAAACACAAGTTTGGGGCCCTCACGCAATTCCTCGATCCCCGCGCCACGCGTAACAAGGAGTCGGATATCCTCCTTGAGCCTACGTTTGCTTTCTTATGCGCATGGTAGAGCAAAGTTCAACGCGCAGATTGAACGCGAGAACCTGCGTCGACATGCCCGTGCTGCGCTGTCCTGGCGTTCTATGAGTCGGGGGCGTAGGGTACGCTTATACAGTATGGCTCGCCATACGGCAACTCTGGTTTGCGTAGGAATGCTTTGGAGAAGGCATGGAGTATTGGACCTTGTGCAGTGAGCGAGAGGTCACATGTCACATGTGACTGGTGACGTCGCCCCACCCCTCACACAATTACAGCAGATTCAGAAAACCTTGATGTGCATGATTTTAAAAAAAAAAAAAAGGCCAGCAAATGGAAATATTCCGAGTGAGTCTGGCACAAACTCTGTCCATGGTCCGTTCGGTCCGCTGGTACAGAGTTTGCTGGTTCACTCAGAAATTCAACCTTTTTTTTTTTTTTTTTAAATCACGCATGTCAAGGTTTTCTGAATCTGCTGTAATGCCCAATAAATCAACAAATAATTTGACACAACTGTTAGTACAAATTATATAAAAACAACTGAGCCATTTGTAGACCCCTCCTTATGTGTGTGCAATTATGAATAGGCATACTTGAATAATTTAATATAAGTTTTGCACTTAGTGGAGCTCTGATTATTTCTTATTGTATGTAAACTAAGTTGTGATGTTAGTTGATACAACTTACTGGTTGGGTTATACAAACTTATTCCCATCTATTGTTTTTATCTTAACTGGCTCTGGTTACTATATGTCTGAACAAGTTTGTAAAATTCAAAATAAAGAACCTAAAAAGGCATAAATAGAATTTGTTGACACACAGTCACACACCCTCCTCCATATTCCTAGTCATCAGCAAAATCTGGCTTTGATATATAGCTCTATATAGCAGCCATAGCAGCCATAGTGGCCATAGATGTCATTTAAAATTTAAGTTTTGCTGTGACAAAAATTTTGGGTTTTGCTAATGTAACTAAATCAGATGGATGGGACCATGTTGGACAACATAGGCTTTCCCCACTGAAAGGCAATGTGGGGTATATTCAGTGTAGCATCCAGAATTAATGAAATGGACTAACACCTTATAGACCTATCACAGCAATGGCAAATTAAAACTTTATACAACCTTACCAATGAGCAGCTCAGAAAGCCTCCCAAGTACCTTGGTGTGTTGTGCATTATTTGGTATCACTGTCTGTCACTGTCACACACATTGAGTGCTCTCACACCTGCAACTTGATTATTTACTACCATACTATTCACCATGCCCCTGCCCTGAATCAACCAAGATATGGCTTGCTTTATTGTGGCCCATGTATATGCCTAGGTCTGTCCTATACCTAGAGCACATAATCATATGGTTCATGTTGGTCATAGGAGAGGTTTTCCTTCCAGAATACAGATTAATACATAAAGGTCCTTCATGTATTAATCCATATTCTGGGAGGAAAACCTCTCCTGCAACTAACATATACCATACAATTGTGTGCTCCAGGTGGGGGATGTTGACATCCCAGAGTGCAACACTGAGCTCATCTGTGAGCTTGTCTAATTGTTGCATTGCACTAGAGAACATCAGTAAGGGTTGTACAGATGCTGATCAAGAATGGCATAAATGTGAATGTGAAGGATAAGGGAGAACTATATTATGCCAAGTGACAAGAAATGGGAGAGCTAAACTCATACACATGCTGCTCAAACATGGTGCAGACATAAATGCACAGACCAAAGGTAGCTTGACCCCACTGCTCATGGCAGCTGAAAATGGAAGTGTCAAAGTCAAACTTCAAGTACAATGGTAAGCACACCACAACCAAGGGCAGGAATGGAATGACCAGCCTTGTCACTATAAGGCAATCAGTAACAGATCACTCCACCAACTGTCATCCTTGTTGAAATTGTATTGCTGAACCCATCCGACATCCAAACAAAATCACAGCGGAAGGAGACCACGTGATGGCCCACCGCTTGCGAGCAATGGCTCAAGGAAGCTAAGTGATGTGAGGCGGAGGGTGTGCCGTGTACATGCAGAGCAATTGTATCTGCAACTATTATGATGGACGTGGAGGAAGACTGATTTGCGACATCACCATGCACATGCAATTGCCGCACAGCTGTTGCAAGTGTCTTGTCGACGCGTTCGAGTCCCTCCGTATGCTTCTCCCCTGAGACTTCGGTCGCATGTGCCTCTTGTTTGATCAAACGCCCTGCAGTGATCCAAATTTCGTGAGATGTTCGCACCGCTTTGCGCACCTTACCGAGTACCCCTTTCGCCGTTTTGGGTCTCAGGGCGGGTAAGGGCAAGCCAAAACTTAACAGAGAGTGGGATTACTTCAACAGCCCTGGAGAGAAGAATTCGAGCATCCACGGGGGATGTTTCTAGATTGACAGTTTCTTTCCAGAGGCGCATCGAGTTTGGAATGTGTTCAAGAGCTAGGTCGCAAATGAGCCTGTAAAAGATGGTAGAAACGGAGAAGTCATACCTCGTCGTAATATACACTTCTCTGCTCACGTCATGCTCAAGGTCAGCAACCGCCAGTCAAATCTTTACGCTTTGTCTGACATGCTGCGCAATATTGGCAAGAATGATTTTGGCGTCGCCGATTTGCTAGATGTGAGCTTGAGTTAGCGAGACAGGATCTCGAGTCCACGTACGTGTAATCTTGCGGTTTCTAGCCAGACATCTTCGCTCTTCGGGCACTGCTCGCAGCCCTGCTTGATAATTTTACACGCAGCAACCATACGTCCCGCATGTTCTTCCAAGGCAACTGCTGCGATGCAACCAGGGGCGTGTTTCGGATTGGACTTGATGAGCGAATCGAATAGCGTAAGTCGCCATTCTCTGCCTCGGTCTTAATGACTTGACTATCCAATGAACCTTTTGGATCTAGTGTGGACGGCAGTTCCACTGAACGATTGCTGAGATGGAGAAAGGCACACAGGTGAGCAAAATAAAGAAGAAAAGAGGGGAAAACTACTCAATTAGACTTGATTGATGGCTTCCTCGATGAGTAAGAGAGCAGGAGATGTAAGTGCATAAAGGAAAGAGTAAATGGGATAGATAAGGAGAGCGTATGGCTGCTGCTGCGTGGTGGTAGTGGTTTTGAGTCGGTAAGCATTATTTGAGAGCGCGAGACAAGAGATATGGAAGAAAGGCGATCTTGGAATTAAGGGAAGAGCGACACAACAGATTCGATCTCTAGCGTAAAGTGAACCTTCGGCCTGCGGCGCAGCGACGTGGGAATTTTGCTCTTCCAACAACTGCACCAGCCATGGGACCTGACCTCACTACCACCAGGATCAGGCAGAGGGGTTCATGCTTAAGGCCAAGCCGGGTGTTGCCCTCCTGCCCAATCGGCGGTCGAGAGAGAGGCTGGATGGGAATGACGGTATTGAAGATGTCCAGCCTATCGAGTCCACGGCTGACCCAGCTCTCACCCCTTCCAGCTATGTCCCTCCAATGATGGCAGCAATGGCGATATCCCTGTATTTGGGCTGGAAACAGAAATGAAGGTGCGTGGACATCATTGTGATTGATGCCAGACTTGACTTTTGCAGCGCGTCTTCTTTTTCAGCGGGTACTGATGCCCACAACCTCGGTTCTGTCGCCTCAAAATGGGCTCTCTGTGGGTCTACAACTAAAATTTCCGACAACTACTGTCCCAACATTATCCCGACTACGTACCAGCCACTTTACAAAAGATCCCATTACGGTGTCTACGTCTTTACCCACTCAAGGCACTTGCACACAAGATATATGCCTCGCTTGAGCAGCAGGAGGACGATTAGGAACCCACACGGTAGCTCTTCGAGGAGCACCTGGTACAGCACACGGATTTGGGCGGGGCATGCGAATAGTGTCACTGGGGCCGATACAGTTAGTCCGGACACCTTCTCTGGATAACACTTTATCTAATCTCTCTGGCAGACCGTCGCAGCGCTTTTTTCGTTCTTCCTCGCGATGGTCCTTCACCCGGATGCGCAGAGCACAAAGGGGGATAGACAGTGTTGCGGGGTGGCTTCCCAACTTTGGCGACGAAATGTCGCTGCCTTATGCCTCTATGCTCGGTTGAAGGAGTGATGCGATGGCACCCAGTTGGTGCGCATGACCCTAGCCTTCTTTCTCATTATAAAGCCACTCACTTTTCTTGCGTCATTTTTGGACCAAACATGTTGTTAGGCGTGGTCAATTTTCAGGTCAAAAAAGGCCGTCTTTTCCTTTTTGTCACACTCAGATGTTGACCCCTTTACTCTCCTCTTAGGCCGGTACTGTTAATCGAGGATCCGATGTAATTGGCGCAGGGCTTGTTGTCAATGATTGGTGCGCATTCATAGGTCTCGAGACAACCGCGACAGATCAGTGTTATCGAAGCGACATTTAGTGTGTATATTATCCCGTCTGTGCGCGACCTTTCTTCACCTCCTCATTCGAACAGAACTCCAGGGTCAAAATCCAAGTGCTGTCGTCGGCGAGATGCGCGATGCTCTCATCGAAAAATGGGCATAATTGGTATTATAGAATATCTCATCGTCGTCTATGTCGCAATCCCGGCATTTTTGGGCATCATCAAATACCTGCAATTTGTACATCGCATCTACCCACTTTTGCAAGCAAAAGAAGTATCAATGGCCCCGTCACTGTCCGCCCCATATACAAAGTAGACAAGCCAGCGCCCACTACCCGGGTGGAATACCCCGTAATAGTGAAGTATACATATTGTGTGAAAACCGTTCTCGAGCAAAAGTTCGCTCAAATCCTTATATTTAACCCGAAGCGATGGCTTCTTCACTCTCCGTGTCGCCCAACCTCAAAACACTTAGCCTTGGATTCCGATCTCCTCAATCTCGCCCCGACTGGGAGACCCGACGTCCGCCTCCATTAAAACGTTCTGTCATCCCCGCTCTTAATACTTTTCTTTTCCGAGGGATTATCGAATATTTAGGGGACCTCGTGACTTTCGTCGACGCCCCTCAACTGCATGCCTTGTTTATAACTTTCTTTAATCAAGTCGATTTTAACTGTCCACGACTCACTCAATTCATTGATTGTACACCAACTCTCAGGGTACTCGATGAAACACATGTACAATTCGACGATGGCATCGCCACCGTCAAACTTCGATACCGGATATCTAAGTCTAGCCATCTTCTGATCGACATCATATGCAGAGGACCAGATCGACAGCTTTCGTCCATCAACCAGGTCTGTAACTCCTCTTTGTACCCCCTTTCCACAGTAGAGGACCTCTACATCGAGTATCGACTCGGAAGTTTGGTTTGGAAGAATGATGCCATCGAGGACGCCCTATGGTTGGAAATCTTATTTCCCTTTACCGCCGTGAAGAATCTCTACCTATCCAAAGAATTCGCGCCAAGTGTCGCGGCCGCCCTGCAAGAGCTCGTCGGGAGCAGAATAACATGGGGCAGTTCGTCGCTGCTCGACAGCTCTCCGATCACCCTATCGCCATTTTCGAGTCTGTCTGGGACAAAGACTCCAACACAAAGCCAATATGATGCAGCTCGTAAGTTTACGACCAATAGTCTTGCTTTCTCGTTCATCTTGTATCACCCTAGTTGTGCAAGAAGAGCTTGCTGTTGCTCAACTTGCCTCACCTCCTCTCCTAAAATTTTCCCCGTCCCTCATTTTCTCTCCATCTATCCTACATTATATCATGCTCCGTCATGCACGCATACGTACTACTCGAATAGTCTTATACGCTCTTTAGTTTTAAATGTTATATGTCAATCGGCGCCGATTTGGAAATCAACACTTTGACCGAGACAATCCTTCATGCCCAGAGGAAGCAGAGATTCATCCTTGGTGTAAGAGGTGGTCATGTAGCCTGCGCAACGGAAATGTGAGAAACGCCCTGGTTAGACTCGCTATAGAAGAGCACGGAAAGGAACGACACCACGACACTTTCGCACGCATCAAATCAGATTGTTGGGTAATCCTATATAAGTCACAATGTATCATCGAGTCAAGCTGGGCCGGGCAAGTCCATGAATGACAGCCTCAGCTACCTAATAGTCCCTCGCAGAGCACAGCGAGCCAGTCATTGCGGGAAAAAGGTGGGAAAGAAACAAACCACGATCGACGACGATGCGCTGCGGCACGCTGAGCGGTGTATGTCGTGAATGCACGTACGGGAGTAATGGGATCCAAACGACGCGTTAGGAAGCCGAAGGCGCGGAGTTCTCCAGTAGTACCGTACCGGTCTCATAAGGGACCGTCGCCTGTTCGTCATTACTGTCGTCAGTCAATGAATACAGTAAGCTTGCATGTAATGTATACGTACCGAGTATACACTGGTCATACAATAAGTGCAATCTATTTGTCCGTGCCGACGTACAGTCCTCCACGCGAAATTCAAGCTTTGGACCTCAACGCGACTCCTCGATTGCAGTGCTACTCAGAACGATGGGTCCAACAGCCGTCTTAAGTGCTACGTTTGATTTTAGCGCGCGTGGTAGGGCGAAGCACAGATGCATGGATTGAACGCGAGGACCTGCATCGATATGTCCCCCCTGCGATGTTCCGGCCTTCTCGGGGGTGCAAGGTACGGAAGCAGCTTATACGTGCAGTGCGGAGCGAGCGAATGTCATGGAGAGAGAGGTGCACGCTTGGGTAGGTCGTGTCGAACAGTCATAACGTTGGTTGGGGCATATGCTTGGTGAGACCTTTGAGTGTTCAGATGAAACTGGCCGAGAAGGCGATGATCTGTTCCTTCAGTGTTGCATAATACAAAATCTGAGATGAGACTATGAGCAGCGCTACAGTACCGTATCTACTTAACTTATATGTGGATCGACCCACTTATAAGCCACTTTATGGCGACACGTGGAAGAGCCCAAAGAATGTCCTGCTTGAGCTAACAATCAATTCTTGGTGTTGTGAGGGGAGAGGACAAGATGTACGCGATTTAGGGACGATATCATTTCAGAGTGCGACGCGTCGTCCCAAAGGAGAGGAAAACTGAGAGACCCACAGCACTGTGAACGGGGTCACGTCGCAGACGGAGAGAAGAGGAGAAAATGTAACGGACCGAGGCAGTACGGTATATTTGAGTACCTCACTCAGCTCCTCGGACTTAATCGCCTATTAAAAGGCCTCCATTTCTTCCCATAACACCTGGGCAATCAGGTTCCTGCTGTTCTTTCTACGAATAACGGGCTTGAATGCATCACATCGTTGGGAGTAGAAATCATTCTTCTTCTACTCGACACGTACTGCGGTAAGAGGATCGTAATGTTTACAGGGCAGCCAAGGTCCTGGGAGGGTTAATTTTGCTCTGACTGACGGCCCGTGAGGTCAACTCCTCCCCTCAGTAGACGAATCCGCTGTCTTATCCTGGCAGCGAATTCAAATTAGATACAGCGGGTCGTCATAACTTGTTTTCAAACGTACGAGCGACATGGCACCCTCATCTTGACACCCACTCCGGCTCAAAATCCTCTCGGGATACGCCCATGAAGAAACCCGAGTGTTTGATACATCAATTCAAGCTGGTGGGAAATCCAATCTGTATGAAACCCATCGTGAGCAAAACACACACCCCACACTGCCCCGGAAGACCGAAGAAAGCACTGGGATAACACATACCAAGTACAATCCACTAGTCTGCGCCGACGACCTCTGCGCGAAACACGAGTTTCGGCCCTTGGCGCGATTCCTTATCCCCGCGCCACGCGAAACAAGGGTCTGCAGGCTTCTTGAGCCTACATTTTGCTTTTAATGCGCACGGTAGAGCAAAGTTCGACGCGAAAATTGAACACGAGAACCTGCGTCGACATGCGCGTGCTGCGCTGTTTCGACCAGGTGCAGGGCACGGCCGTAGCTTATATTGCTCACCATACGGCACCTCTGGTTTGCTTAGGAATGCTTTGGAGAGGGCATATAGTGTTAAATAGGGACTTGTGCAGTGTAGAGTGAGCGACTATTGTCGATTGAGCGCGAGGAGCGTGCCTGGGTAAGGTTGGGTCGAACAACTCCGTGGTTGGGGTGCATACTTGGTGAAACATTTTGAGTGTTCAGAGATTAGGCCGATTAGGGATAAAATAGAAGGATTAGATGGTCGATGTACGTTGACTCGACTGATTTAAGAAAAGTACAAAGATGTTTCACGCGGAGCTTGAGTAGAATATAACTTGAACCTGACGCATGCATGGGAAAATGTATTCCAACACCCTATCTATACACGGTCCCAACGCCAAATCTTCATCAGTCTCATCGGCGACCGGTCACCTCAACGATCTCAACCGTATGACAAGGAAAATCCTCTCGCTCCGCAGATCTAGTAACTAATGATATCTCGAATAGCCCTGCTCGAAAGTGTGCCCTCATCAAGTTGCCATAGCAATACTCCAGCACCGCCATCTCCATTCCTAACCGCCCTAAGCCACCATCCCAATAGATTGCCGTCCTGAGGCTCGCTGGTAGCAAAGAATCGTCCTCGGACTCGGAAGGAGCGAATAATGCGAGGTCGAGGTATGTCTTTCATTGTGAAACATCCGGCCACAGATGTTGACTGACTCGGTGCCATGTAGGCCAGGTGATACCAATCAACATGCTCAATGATGATGTCCTACTAGTGGTATTTGATTCCTGTGTTGCCTATGACAAAAATCAAGAAACAAAAAGAGAGGTAGAGGCGTGGCAATCGCTGGTACACGTGTGTAGACGATGGCGAAGCCTCGTTTTTGAATCACCGCGTCGCTTGAATCTGCAACTTTTTTGTACACCCAACACACCCATAAGGGACACACTGGACGTCTGGCCGGCCTTGCCTCTCCTCGTTTGTGGCGATTTTGCCGAATCAGGCACGGTCAACATCATTGCAGCACTTGGGCAGAGCAATCGCGTACGTCAAGTCATCCTCACGACTTTTTTGGGTTGGCAATTGGAAGAAGTCTTGGCAACGATGCACGTTCCATTTCCGGAGTTGATGGAACTGCAGCTCTTCGCATATAGTGAAACACCACGGGTCATTCCCGATTCGTTCTTGGGTGGATCGGCCCCACGTCTGCAATACGTCCATTTGAATGGCATTCCATTCCCGGGATTGCCAAAAATACTTTTGTCTGCAAGTCACCTTGTCTACCTTGGGCTCTGGAATATCCCTCGTTCCGGGTACATCTCATCAAAGGGGATGGTCGCCCTTATCTCCGGGTTGTCCAGCCTCGAAGCACTTTCCCTTGGATTCGAATCCCCTGAATCTCGCCCTGACTGGGAAAGCCGAAGTCCCCTCCCCCCTCCACTTATACGGTCTATCCTTCCCGCTCTCGTCAATATTCGTTACAAAGGCGATACCAAATATTTAGAGGACCTCGTGACCTTCATCGACGCCCCTCAAATTCATTACTTTTATACAAATTTCTTCACACAAATCAATTTTGACACCCCACGACTAGCCCAATTCATCAATCGTACACCAACACTCAGGGCACTCGATGGAGCACGTGTTCAATTCGATTATAACACAGCACGCGTCGCATTTCGAGCCGGGTCCAGAACTCTTGACTTATCAACCATATGCGGAGGACCAGATCGGCAGCTTCGGTCCATCGAACAGATCTGTAACTCTTTGCACTCTCTTTCTACGGTTGAGGACCTCTACATCGGGCCTCAATATCCTCAATATCCGCGATCTGCTTGGAAGAATGATGCCATTGAGAACAACTTATGGTTCGAACTCTTACTTCCATTTACCGCGGTGAAAAATCTCTATCTATCCAAGGAACTCGCGCCACATGTCGCGATTGCCCTGCAAGACCTCGTCGGGGGCAGAATAACAGAAGTGTTGCCCAGCCTGCAGGATATTTTCGTTGAGGGGCTCGAGCCATCAGAACCTTTCCAGGAAAACATTGGGCAGTTCGTTGCTGCGCGACGGCTCTCCGGTCACCTTCATGTCTGCCTGGGACAACGATCCCAAATGAAGCCGATGTGATGCAACTCGTAAGTTACAGTCCACACGGTCTTGATCCACATTTATTTCGTATCACTGTAGCCGTGCAAGAAGAGCTCGCTGTTGCTCAACTCGCCTCGCCTCGTGTTTTCTTCATCTCTCCCCCTTTCTCCCGTCTATCTATCATACATTGTATCATACTCTGTCTGACACGCCCATGCACATGCATATGCACGCATACATACTACCCGTACCCTCTCTAGCGTCGAATGTCTCATATCAATTGGCACGGGTTTTGGAAATTGAAACTCTGACTGAGACCATCTTTCAAGCTTCAAGCTTCATGCCCATCCTTGGTCGCGAGGCGCGATCGTGTAGTCTGCATAACAGATGTGAGTTAGGGCTAAGTTACATTAAATGTGCCAGGCAAGTCCATGACTAACGGTCTCAGCTACCATGCCAGGACATGTATAGTGTTGAAATCGAGCTCGCGTGGCTCATCCCTCCCTAGCCCGCTTAGTCTAGTGCCATTCTTAATGCCATACTAATTACCGTCCATTCACCTTACTGACGTGCTACATACATTTGGGTACTATAAAGTATGTTTGTTTACATCCGGGCACCCTCACGCGTTTGCCCCACGCCCCACTCGAATCCCACTCGTTTTCCCGCACGCGCGCGAGGTTTATTCCAACATATAGGTATGTGATGTGTGAGAAACGAACAGCGTACGCTACTACAGAATATTCTT
This sequence comes from Russula griseocarnosa, assembly GCA_022884055.1. NCBI lineage: Eukaryota > Fungi > Basidiomycota > Agaricomycetes > Russulales > Russulaceae > Russula > Russula griseocarnosa. The sequence continues at coordinate 165,299 of JAGKRU010000052.1, forward strand.
GAGCGGAATCAATAGTCCATCGCGGAGCACATGATCCAATTTGAGCCAGTCATTGCGGCGGGAAAAAACTTCGATCGACGACGACACGCTACGGCACGCTGAGCGGCGTCTGTCACCCAAATGACGCGTTAGGAAGCCGAAGGCACGGAGTTCTCCGGTACCACAGTACAGTACAGTATACAGTACAGTACCGGTCCTATGGGGGAGAATTGTCGCCTGTTCTGTTGAAATCGAGCTCGCGCGGATCAAAGTCTACTTACCGTTAGCACCCTTTTAATTGTTACCCGAGTTTATTTTCCATTCCCCCCTGATGTGTTACATACATTTGAGCACTATAAAGTACATGTATTTACCTTCGGGCACCCTCGCGCGTTTGCCCCTACATCCCACACAATCCCACTCGTTTTCCCGCACGCGTCCGAGGTTTATTCCAACATGTTCATCATTACTATCGTCAATAAATAAATAGGCTCACATGCATACGTACCGAGGATTCTAATCATAAGTTACAGTAGTTGCAATCCATTTGTCCGCGCCGACGCACGGTCGTCCACGATGTACAAGTTTTGGACCCGCCCGACTCACAAGATCACGTGCATCGCGTCTACGCGTTTTCCGACACGTGTTTGGCGGGCATGTTTTCTCGGTGCTCCGTATAAACCCGCAGCTTTGGACATCTGAAGCGACCGGTTCACCCCTACCACACCAGCACGGAATTCTCATAGATTGGTTGCTATCAGCTGTATGTCAGGAAGAAAATCTACACGCTACATCAATAACTAACAAAGTCAGCTAAAAAGCGTGTCCCTCATCAGATCTCCACACCATACCCCAGCATCGCTACGGCGCTATCGCCTTCTCGTCGTTTCCTAGCCACCCTGGGCCCCTCAATCCCAATAGATTGCCGTTCTGAGGCCCCGCTGGTGGCAAAGACTCGTCCTCGGACTCGGAAGGAGCGAACAATGCGAGTTCGAGGTATGTCTTTCATTGGGAAACATCCCGCTACAGACGTTGGCTGATTCAATGCCATGTAGACCAGATGATACCAATCAACGTGCTCAATGACGATGTCCTACTAGCGATATTTGATATCTTTGTTGCCGGTGACGAATATCAAGACACAAAAAGAGAGGTAGAGGCGTGGCAATCGCTGGTACACGTGTGTAGACGATGGCGAATCCTCGTTTTTGAATCGCCACGTCGTTTGAATCTGCAACTTTGTTGTAGACCGAAAACACCCACAAAAGACACACTGGATATCTGGCCACCCTTGCCTCTCGTCGTTAGGTGCAATAGACACAATCTAGCAGAATCAGGCACGCGCAACATCATTGCAGCACTTGGGCATAGCAATCGCGTATCTCAAGTCATCCTCACAGACCTGGGTTGGTATTTGGACGAAGTCTTGGCAGCGATGCTCGTGCCATTCCCAGAGTTGACGTATCTGCGGCTCGTCGAATATCGTGGAACACCATGCGTCATTCCCGATTCATTCTTGTGTGAATCTGCCCCACGTCTGCAACACGTCCATTTGAATGGCATTCCATTTCCGGGATTGCCAAAATTACTTTTGTCTGCAAGTCACCTTGTCTACCTTCGGCTCTGGAATATCCCTCGTTCCGGGTACATCTCATCCGAGGAGATGGGCGCCCTTATCTCCGGTTTGTCCAACCTCGAAGCACTTTCCCTTGAATTTAAATCCCCTGAATCCTGCCCTGACTGGGAAAGCCGAAGTCCGCCTCTACTTGAACGGTCTATTCTTCCCGCTCTCGACACTTTTCATTACAAAGGCGATACCAAATATTTAGAGGACCTTGTGACCTTCATCGACGCCCCTCAACTCCATTACTTTTATACAAATTTCTTCCCACAAATCGATTTTGACACCCCACGGCTAGCCCAATTCATCAATCGTACACCAACACTCAGGGCACTCGATGAAGCACGAGTTCAATTCGATTATAGCACCGCCCGCGTCGCACTTCAAGCCGGGTCCAGAACTCTTAGTTTATCAACCATATGCGGAGGATCAGATTGGCAGTTTCGGTCCATCGAACAGATCTGTAACTCTTTGCACCCTCTTTCTACGGTTGAGGACCTCTACATCGAGCATCAATATTTGCGACTAAATTGGGAGAATGATGGCATGGAGAACACCCTATGGCTGGGACTCCTACTTCCATTTACCGCGGTGAAGAATCTCTATCTATCCGAGGAATTCGCGTCAGGTATCGCGGGCGCCCTGCAAGAACTCATCGGTGGCAGAATAACAGAAGTGTTGCCCAGCCTGCAGAATATTTTCGTTGAGGGGCTCGAGCCATCAGGACCTTTCCGGGAAAACATTGGGCAGTTCGTTGCTGCGCGATATCTCTCCGGTCACCCTATTGCTATTTCTGTCTGGGCCAAAGACTCCAAAATGAAGCCAAAAAAGTGACGCAGCTCGTAAGTTACAACCCACATACTGTAGTCTTGATTCACATTCGTATCTTATCACTGTAGCAGTGCAAGAAGAGCTCGATGTTGCTCAACTCGCCTTGCCTCTTGTCATTTCTCCTGAGTCTCTCCCTTTCTCCCGTACATCTATCATACATTGTATCATACTTTATCTGATACATCCATGCACATGCACACATACGTACTACCCGTACCCTCTCTAGCGTCGAATGTAGAATGTCAATTGGCACTGGTTTTGGAAATTGAAACTCTGACCGAGACCATCCTTCAAGCTTCATGCCCATAGGAAGGAGAGGTTCGTCCTTGGTCGTGAGGCGCGGTCGTGTGGTCTGCACAACGAAGATGTGAGATAGGGCTACATTAATTATAATTTATAAATGCCCTGGTTGAAGAGACTCGCTCAAGAAAGGCACGGAAGGGCATCACGACGCTGTCGCGCGCGTCGAACCAGATTATTGGATAACCCGATGGATACCAGTCATAATGCATAATGCATCATCAGTAGAGCCAAGCGGGGCCAAGCAAGTCCATGACCAACAGTCATAGCTACCACGCCAATATATACATTCAATTTGCGCCAGTCATTTGCGGGAAAAAATGTGGGAAAGAAGCAAACCACGATCAACGACAACGCGCTACACCACGCTGAGCCGTGCCTGTCGTGAATGCACGGGGCCCAAATGACGCGTTAGGAAGGTGAAGGCGCGGAGTTCTCCAGCACCGGTCTCATGGGGGATCGTCCCCTGTTCATCATTACTATCGTCAATAAATAGATAAGCATACGTATCGATGATACCCTAATTATACAGGTGTAGTCCATTTGTCCGCGCCAATGTACGGTCCTCCGCGCGAATACAAGCCTCATTCGGACCCTCGAGTAACGTACATGCTATCGAATACGATGGTTCCAACGGTCTCCTGAAGGTCTACGCTTAATTTTAGTGCGCACGGTAGGGCGAAGCACAGATGCATGGATTGAACGCGAGGACCAGCATCGACATGTCCCCACTGCGCTGCGATGTTCCGGCCTTCTCGGAGGGATACATCAGCTCAAGCTGGTGGGAAATGCAATGTACATCCCATCTGTGAAACCCATCGTGAGCGCAAAAAACATCCCCACACCGCCCCGGAAGACCGAAGAACGCGCTTGGGACAACTCACACCAAGTTCAATCCACTTGTCTGCGCCGACGTCCTCTGCGCGAAACACGAGTTTCGGAGTCTTTGCGCAATTCCTCCTCGACCCCCGTGCCACGCGTAGGAAGGGGTCTGACAGCCTCCTTCAGCCCACGCTTGCTTTTAATGCACACGGTGAAGCAAAGTTCGACGCGAAGATTGAACGCAAGAACCTGCGTCGACATGCCCGTGCTGCGCTGTTCCGGCCTTCTCGAAGGCACAGGGTACGGCCGTAGCTTACATGGCTCACCATACGGCACCTCTGGTTTGCTTAGGAATGCTTTGGGGAAGGCATGGAGCGTTGGATGGGGACTTGTGCAGCGTAGAGTGAGCGACTATCGTCGATTGCGCGTGAGGCGGCCGCTTGGGAAAGGTTGGATCGAACAACTCCGTGGTTGGAGTATACTTGGTGAAACATATTGAGTGTTCAGAGATTAGGCATAAAATAGGAGGACGTACCTTGACTGATTTAAGACAAGCAGATGTTTCATACGGTGCTTGACTCTTGAGTACAATTACTCGAACATGATGGGAAAGTGAATTGAAACACCGCAACGGCCAACACCAAATCCTCATCTAGGCCTCATCACTCTCATCGGTGACTGCTGACCGCGCTGACCTCTCAAACCGTACGTCAAGAAAATTCACTTGCTCCGCAAACCCAGTAACCAATGATACCTAATAGCCCTGTTTGAAAGTGTGCCTATCATCAAGTCACCGCAGCAACACTCCAGCATCGCCGTCGCATCTCCATCATTCCTAACCGTACTGAGCCCCTCAATCCAAATAGATTGCTATTCTGAGGCTCACTGATGGCAAAGAATCGTCGTCGGACTCGGAAGGAGCGAACAATGCGAGGTCGAGGTATGTCTCTCATTGTGAAACATCCCGCCACAAATGTTGACTTACTCGATGCCATGTAGGCCAGGTGACACCAATCAACGTGCTCAATGATGATGTCCTACTGGCGATATTTGATTTCTGTGTTGCCCATGACGAAAATCAAGAAACAAAAAGAGCGGTAGAGGCATGGCAATCGCTGGTACACGTGTGTAGACGATGGCGAACCCTCGTTTTCCTATCACCACGTCGTTTGAATCTGCAACTTTTTTGTACACTTGAAACACCCGCAAGGGACACACTGGACGTCTGGCCAGCCTTGCCTCTCATCGTTGATGGCGATTTATCCGAATTAGGCACGTATTACATTGACAACATCATTGCAGCGCTTGAGCAGAACAATCGTGTAAGTCAAGTCGTCCTTGTGGACTTTACCGGTTGGGATTTGGGACGAATCTTGGAAGTGATGAAGGTTCCATTCCCGGAGTTGACAGATCTGCGGCTCTTCTCAGATGGTGACCTTGGTGAAATGCTACCAGTCATTCCCAAGTCGTTCTTGGGTGGATTTGCCCCCCGCCTGCGACGCTTCGAATTGGATGCCATTCCATTTCCGGGATTGTCAAAATTCCTTTTATCAGCTAGTCACCTTGTCCGCCTTGGGCTCTTTAATATTTCTCAATCCGGGTACATTTCATCCGGGGCGATGGTCGCTCTCATCTCCGGGCTGACCGGCCTCAAGACACTTTTCCTCGGATTCGAATCCCCTGAATCTCGCCCTGACTGGGAAGCCCAAACTCCGCCTCCACTTAAACGTTCTACCCTCCCCGCTCTCGACGAATTTCGTTTCCAAGGCGATACCGAATATTTAGAGGACCTCGTGACCTTCATCGACGCCCCTCAACTCAATTACCTTCATATACATTTCTTCACTCAAATCGATTTTGACACCCCACGCCTCGCCCAATTCATCAATCGTACACCAAAACTCAAGGCACTCGATGAAGCACATGTGCAATTCGATGATGACACCGCCAGCGTCGAACTTCGAGCCAGGTCCGGAACTCTCAGGATATCAATCCCATACGAAGAACCAGATCGGCAGCTTCGGTCCATCGAGCAGGTCTGTAAGTCCTCTTTGCACCCTCTTTCCACGGTTGAGGACCTCTGCATCGAGCGTCAATATTTGCGACTAAATTGGAAGAATGATGGCATTGAGAATACCTTATGGTTGGAACTCCTCCTTCCATTTACCGGGGTGAAGAATCTCTATCTATCCGAGGAATTCGCGTCAGGTATCGCGGGCGACCTGCAAGAGCTCGTCAGGAGCAGAATAACAGAAGTGTTGCCCAGCCTGCAGAATATTTTCGTTGAGGGGCTCGAGCCATCGGGACCTTTCCACGAAAACACTGAGCAGTTCGTTGCTGCGCGACAGCTCTCCGACCACCGTATTGCCATTTCTGTCTGGGACAACGACTCCAAAATGAAGCCAAGGCGTAAGTTACAGCCCGCACAGTCTCACTTCACGTTCATCTCGTATCACTCTAGCCGCGCAAGAATAGTTCTCTCATCCATCTATCATGCTCTGTCTGACATGACGACCATGTACTTGCACGTGCACGCATACGTACTACCCGTACCCTTTCTAGCGTCGGATGTCCTACTCTATGTCAATTGGTGCTGGTTTTGGAAATTGAAGTCCTGACCGAGGACGGAGAGGGCGGTTGAAGAGACTCGCTCAAGAAGGGCACGGAATGGCATCACGACACGTTCGCGGGCGTCGAACCAGATTATTGGGTAACCCCATAGATACCAGTCACAATGCAATATCAGTAGAGCCAAGCGGGGCAAGGCGAGTCCATGACTAACAGTCTCAGCTACCACGCGAGGATGTGTATGCAATGTGTGAGAGACGAACAACATACGTTACTACGGAATTTTCTCGAGCGGAACTAATAGTCCTTCACGGAGCACATTCAATTTGAGTGAAAAAAGGTGGGAAAGAAGAAAACCACGATTGACGACGACGCACCATGTTACGCTGAACGGTGTCTGTCGTGAATACATGGGACCCAAAGGACGCGTTAGGGAGCCGAAGGCGCGGAGTTCTCCGGTACCGGTCTCACATGGGGATCGCCACCTGTTGATCGAAGTTCATCATAGTATATTCCAGGCTCATCGGACCTATGCCATGCGGCTCGAGGGGCGACGAACCTGGTGCTACCTGGTGTCCTCGTCGGAAACAGCTGCCAGTTGTATTGAAAACTACTCGTAACATGCATACATACATATCCGACTCTGTCACCTCCTAGATCTTAGTCCTAGGGTATCTGTATCGTTGTTCATTTGATCATAAAGTTACATGCTACAATAAAATGTCAGATGGAATTCCACTGAAGCCTTTCAAACATCATCCAATCATGTTTAGGTCTAGTCTGTCTGAAGGATCCATACCAGAGGCCCACATATAGTCTATACTGACATCGTCAACGGGTAATATGCATAGTGGCCGTCCCCAACTCAAGAGTTCTCTTCGATTTGCTCCTGTAGCCCATCTGGAAGATTTTCATCGCGAATTTTCATATCGTACCGCCCACACCAGTCAAAGTTGATGAACTTGACCTTGCGATTTACGTCGAAAAGAACATTGGATGGTCGCAAATCACCAAAGACGTATCCATTAGTGTGTAGTAGGTCAAAACCTTCTTGATCTGCTCAAAAGCATACTCTGTGGTGGGTGAGCGTCGATGTATTCCATAACGACCATAAGCATGCCATTTGAGTCCAAGCGGAGGCCGGGCGGGCCTCTGAGTAAGTTCGGGAAAATCATCGGAGGGCCTGGTCTTCTGAAAATGGCCGCTGTATCGGAGGTTTGGAGCCCACCCTTTGCGCGCAAGGTAATCATGTACGTCTATTCCGTAGCTCTTGACGAATTTGACAACCACCGGATAAGGTTTGCAGCTTGCGCCGTTCTCGTTAGTGACCTCCGCAAGGTATGTGACGCATGCCGGGTCGTCTTCCAAGGACTTCAAGTACCGAAAACAAGTCGAAACACCGTTTTCAGCAGGGAATGAAACGGGGTATGGGAAGTAGCGGGGATGCGGTTTGTTGGGAATGAAAAGAGGAGAGTCCGAGTTGTCGAGGGTCTTATAAAATCGCTGAAGATCTTAGATACAATTGCGGAGAGCGATGAGGACCCTGGTATTTTCATAGACTTGCTGTTCATTCTTCGTCGATGAGACCGACATCCACCTCATTTCAGTCAGGCGTTGGACAACAACCTTGTCGATGAATACGCTGCCAGAACAGTCAACCACGGGCCCCCAGCGGCGATTAAGAATGTTGGGCAACAGCACTTCTCGCGTATGGCCGTTTTCTATTCGAAAGTCACACATGGGATCAGGATCGATGCAATTACAACCCACCTTGGTGTGAACCCAAGAGCGTCTCATGGCGAGACTCACTTGAAAAGAAGGGTCGCCATTGCCTTCCCCGATCTCTCCTTTCATTTCAATAAATACGCATGGAATGCGAATACTGTGACGGTCCACCATGATAACGCCATCAAGCTTGGCAACATCAGGATCTGATTCTCGCTCAATGTGAGCATCCAGAATGGGCCCAAATACTTGCAGAGTCTTGCATAGTACTCCTCTGGACGACAAATCTCAGCTGAAGTGACCATGAGATCAAGGACACTTTTTAGATCCTTGATAGTCGGTTGGATGTTCGGATCGTTGACCGTATGGGTAAAGTCATCAAAAATAGGGTGGAACAACTGTATGGGGGGAGCGATTGTAGAGGCACTTCCGTCCCAACGCCTCAGACCATCATATATGACTCGTCCAACGTATCGCAATAGCCTAACGACCATCTCAGCGACACTGATTATGTACAACGAATTAAACCTACGCTTGAATTCTTTCGAGTTCCCGAACTCATCCACTGATGCTTTGGTACCTTGGTCAACAGCTTTTACAAGGTTGTCAGAAAAGGTTTCAGGGGCGGAAGAAATATGTGACGTACCCGGCCTTATTTCTACGAGCAGAATCTGATTGTCTGAGAGTCCAAGGCTCCCCGCCTCATTATTTTCTCAGACTAGATCAACGGTATCCCAGTCCTTGAAATCGACGTTCTCGAGTATCTCCTCCCAATCTTCGGATATATTGAGAATCAATTTGCCTTTTGTCTTCCACACGAGCCGCGAGATTCTAATGCTGGTAAGCTCGTCTCCCAGTTCGGGCTTGTGCTTAAGATGCTCCTTCATGAGATATATGGACATTGAGGACTCAACCTCAATTATGAAAGGTCTTCCAGGTTGGAGGTTGGGTCGGAGGATAACAATCCAGATCTTCATGATGTTCGTGGTGAATGGTAGTTGGTGGAGGACAAGGATACTATACAACAATGGCGTCGGGGATGACTCGATGACAACGGGGATGGAGGAGGATCATCATCGATCAACCGCCAAATCGATCAGAGCCGGTCTCGGCACATACCGGCATTCAGCGCGGTAATACAATTGCATGGTTCTGGCGTTCTCAGGGGCGCAGGGTTCGGAAGTAGCCTATACGTGCAGTGCGGAGTGAGCAAGTGTCATCGATGTTGATGGAGAGAGAGTTGTACGCTTGGGTAGGTCCGAGTCGTGTCGAACAGTTCCAACTTGGTTAGGCATATGCTTGGTGAAACTTTTAAGTGTTCAGAAACTAGCCGAAGGGGGTCACACGGTTCAGTGTTACGTAATACAAAACATGAAAAGGAGGCCCTCCGAGTCATCAGATTTCCCCACTCCAGCACCTCTACGACGCCGTCACTCCATTATTTCCTAGCCGCCGTTCTGAGGCTCGCTGGTAGCAAAGAGTCGTCCTCGTCCTCGGAAGGGGCGAACAAATGCGAGTTCCAGGCATGTCTTTCATTGTGAAACATCCCGTGGACAAATGTTAACTGAGTTGATGCCATGTAGGCCAAGTGACACCAATCGACGTACTCAATGATGATGTCCTACTAGCGATATTTGATTTCTGTGTTGCCGGTGACAGAAATCAACGTACAAAAAGAGCGGTAGAGGCGTGGCAATCGCTGGTACACGTGTGTAGACGATGGCGAACCCTCGTTTTTGGATCACCTCGTCGCTTGAATCTGCGACTTTATTGTACAAAGAAAACACCCGCAAAAGACGCAATGAACATCTGGCCGGCTTTGCCTCTCGTCATCAACGCCGAGGCATACAAATTAGGCACGGGCAACATCATTGCAGCACTTGGGCACAGTAATCGCGTACGTCGAGTCGAGCTCACAGAATCTGTGGGTTATAAGAAGTCTTGGCACCGATGATCGTACCATTCCCGGAGTTGACGGATCTTCGGATTCAGCTCTACTCATATGCTAATATACCGCCGGTCATTCCTGATTTGTTCTTGGGTGGATCCGCCCCACGTCTGCAATACGTCGAATTGAATGCCATTCCATTTCCGGGATTGCCAAAGCTACTTTTGTCTGCTAATCACCTTGTCTACCTTAGGCTCTGGAATATTCCTCCTTCTGGGTACATGCGATGGTCACTCTTTTCTCCGAGTTGTCCAGCCTCGAAACACTTTTCATTGGATTCCGATACTCTCAACCTCGCCCTGACTTGGAAAGCAGATCAGAATTCTGCCTCCACTTGAACGTTCTATCCTCCCCGCTCTCGACAAATTTCGTTTCGTAGGCGATACCGAATATTTAGACGACCTTGTGAACTCCATCGATGCCCCTCAACTCAATTACTTTCATATAAATTTCTTCACACAAATCGATTTTGACACCCCACGACTTGCCCAATTCATCAATCGTACACCAACGCTCAGGGCACTCGATGAAGCACATGTGCAATTCGATCATAATGCCGCCAGGGTCGAACTTCCAGCCAGGTCCGGAACTCTTAAGATATCAATCCTATGCAGAGAATCAGATCGGCTTCGGTCCATCGAGCAGGTCTGTAACCCCTCTTTGCACCCACTTTCTACGGTTAAGGACCTCTACATCGAGCGTCAAGATCCGCGACTATTTTGGTGGAATTATCATGCCAGCGAGAAAATCCTATGGTTGGAACTCTTACTCCGATTTTGCCCGGTGAAGGATCTCTATCTATCCAAGGAATTTGCGCCCGGTATCGCGGCGGCCCTGCAAGAGCTCGTAGGGGACAGAATAACAGGAGCGTTGCCCTGCCTGCAGAATATTTTTGTTGAGGGGCTCGAGCCATCGGGTCCTTTCCAGGAAGACATTGGGCAGTTCGTTGCTGCGCGACAGCTCTCCGATCACCCTATTGCCATTTCTGTCTGGGACAAGGACTCCAAAATGAAGCCAATGTGACGCAGCTCATAAGTTACAACCCACACTGTCTTGTATCACTCTGGCCGCCCAAGAGCTAGCTGTTGCTCGACTTGCCTCACCTCTTGCTTACTTCTTCATTTATCCCGAATTTTTCCCCGTCTCTTCCTTTCTCCCATCCATCTATCATCTGTATCATGCTGCCTGACACGTCCATGTACTTGCACTTGCACGCATACGTACTACCCATACCCTCTCTAGCGTCGAATGTCTTATGTCAATTGAATCTCTGACCGAGACGATCCTTCATGCCCAGAAGGAGAGGTTCATCCTTGGTACACGAGGCGGTCATGTAGCCTACACAACCGAGCTTGAGAAGGGCTACATTAAATGCCCTGGTTGAGGAGACTCACTCAAGAAGGGCACGGAAGGGCATCATGACGCTTTCGCGTGCGTCGAACCAGAATATTGGGTAACCCCATGGATACCAGTCACAATGCATCATCAGTAGAGCCAAGCGGAGACAGGCAACTCTATGATATCTCTATGATATGACAAACGGTCTCAGCTGCCACGCCACGATGTGTATGCGATGAACAGCATACGCTGCTACGGAGTTTTCTCGACCGGAACTAATAGTCCCTCGCCCAGCTCATCAATTTTGAGCCAGTCATTGCGGGGACAAAGGTGGGGAAGCAAACGACGATCGACGACGATGCACTGCAGCACGCTGAGCGGTGTCTGTGGTGAATATACGGGGCCCAAATGACGCGTTTGGAAGGCGAAGGCGCGGAGTTCTCCAGTACAGTACCGGTTTCATGGAGGATTGTCGCCTGTTCATCGTTAATAGATAAGCTCGCATGTATACGTACCGAGGATACCCTAATCATACAGTACGGTCCTCCACAAACTCATTCGGACCCCACGCGATTCCTCGACTGCCATAGCTATTCGTAACGATGAGCACGACGGCCTCCTCGAGTCTTACGCTTGATTTTAGTGCGCACGGTAGGGCGAAGCACAGATGCATGGATGGAACGCGAGGACCTGCATCGACATGTCCCGCTGAGGTGTACCACCCTGGCCTTCTTGGGGAGGGTACGGCCGTAGCTTATATGGCTCGTCATTCGGCACCTCCGATTTCGCTTTAAGAATACTTTAGGGTTGGGAAGGGCATAGAGCGTTGGATGGAGACTTGTGCAGCGTAGAGTGAGCGACCATCGTCAATTGAACGTGAGGTACGCGCCGGAAAAAGGTTGGGTCGAACAACAACTCCGTGGCAGTCCGTGCGAGTTTGGGCGCATACGATGATTGATCTAAGACAAGTAGGATGTCTCACACGGAAGTTGAACATACAGTAATGCATGATACATGGGAAAGTGTATTCCAACACCGCAACACTAGACCAACGCCAAATAGGCGCCAAATTCTCATCAGTTCCATCCATCAGTTCTCTCGACCATTTGACATTTGCAGTACTGGGACCCTGAAACCCGACGTCAAAGAATTCTGCCTCCTTGGATGAGGTAGACGAGTTGTCCTAGACTAGACTGAACGTACAGGGGGGTTGGCGCATCGAGAGAATAGTTGGAGGCGGAAAAGATGTGAGACAACTTCACGTGACGCACTTTTCCATGCTCGGAATGCCATCATGCCTCTGTCAAGATACGCCCGCGTGGTCACGCAAGCCGATATGCCCGCCTCCAGACGTGGAAATCATCAAGTACGTTGCGCCTGGTACACATGCCGCCTCACGGTCGCAGCCACGCCACTCCAGATGCTGTTACTGTAATTGCCATACAGCGTTTCCTGAGAAGGCCGTGTCAAAGCCGACACATGATTTTGCGGTCTTCCGGGAAACCCAATATCCGAGTTACTACTACTGTATGTCTGCCAATGGTCGTGTATTCTCCATCCAAAATGACGTACGTCCCTCACCATATTTATCATGTTGACAGGTCTTAAGGCCTTAAGGTCGTATTGGCGGCTGGCCAGCGGTAGTGCTCAGAGACTCCAGTTACACGATTAGCAGACAAAGCTGATTGTCACCGCTCGCACGATGCCATTTCTATCTCCATTTCTTCCCACCCCTCCAGATCCCACCTGCCCCACACTTTCATTCTAAAAGCTGCCCTCTTTCCTATTGTTATGTGGCAATCTTGGAAGTGTGCAGTGGAGCGAGACGTGTCCGTCGTGTTGGCAAACATATTGGGCTTCGAAAGTCCGGCCAGGCTCCGCCACTAGGACTTTGCGTTGGCGGTACGATTTTGTCACCAAACATTAGTCTCATTTCTCCTGACGCTTGAAACTGCCCAGGGCTGGTTGTTCGGGGTGGTGCTGAGGTCCCTCGCTTGGACAATTGCTAAGGAACCGCTCAGGAGGTACAATCCGCCTGTGGAGGGCCAACGCGCAGCTCCGATCGAGCGCCTCTTGACCATCCCGAACGTTCTCCTTGATACCCTCGATCTCATGTTCAACACGCGCAGAATCGGGTGGTCATGGTCGCATAAACCCTTCCCCAAATCGACTACCTAGTCCACGTCCATCCTAACCATCGTAGCTCAATTACTCCTCAAATTTCGTAGCATTTGACACCTCCCTCTACCTCATCCAACGCATCCGACCCGACCCTTCGTCAACAATCCCGCAGGAGGCACCATCTTTGACTCTACCCTGAGCATAGTCCCGCGTTTCGCCTCGGCGGCATTCTGCGCCGCATGCGGAGCCATGATGATGTACGCGGTCGTCGACATATTTTACCTCATCTCAACGCTCATAGGCCGCATCCTCCTCCGTCAACCAGCCTGGCTATGGCCACCACTCTTTGAACGTCCATTGACATCCACCTCGCTCACGGATTTCTGGAGCTTCCGCTGGCACCAAACTTTCCGGTACGTGTTCGTCGCATTAGGCTCACGGCCCGGTGGAGCGATACTTGGGCGGTTCGGAGCGCTCATGGGTGCGTTCATGCTGTCGGGGTTATTGCACGATTTCGGGATGTGGGTACTCGGAAAGGGAATGGAGTTTCGCTCTGTTACCTGATTCTTTCCCCTCATGGGCGTTGGTTGCGCCTTGGAGTATGGGTTCAAGCAGGCGACCGGGTATCGTGTCGGTGGGCTTTGGGGTTGGGTGTGGTCTGTGACGTGGTCGGTTGGCTGGGGCACTATGATAAGTGATGCGTGGACTCGACGTGGGTTGATGGCATCTGACTTCTTCCCGTTCACGCCTCGGCCAGGAAAATGACTTGTTGACGCAATCATCTGCCTGTAGCGGAGACAAATTGATATCTGTCTATCGTAGTTTCATCAATTCTCTTATGCCTCAGTCATAGAAATATACGCCCAATTGCTGTATTCGAGTACAGTATGAATTTCGAGGTTTATGCGTGTTTGCCTTTGCCCACGTGGCACCATATCCTCCAAGGAGACTTTCACGATGTGAGAACAGTCGAACGATGAAGAAGCGCGAGAGTCGAAGATGGGAGGAAAACGAAGAGGCACAACTGTGCACACACGAGAGACCCGGAGGAAGAGGACGAGAGAACTAATGATACTCGAGGCAGTAGAGGACGCTCCAAAATACACGCATGTAGAAGCTTTTGTACTACAGGTAAGATCAGGCTGAGGCGTGAGGCGACAGAAAATAGAAAGGGAGACAATAAGTGAAAGGAAACTGAAACAGGGACAAGACTAAGCGAGGGTACGGGCTCGCAGGGCAAGTCGCGTTTGATGCTCGAGGAGGACGAGCGCGATCGAAAAAATATCAAAGGGGACCAAATAAGTGTGATCGAACTGTAAAGAGATAATGAGGCTAAGGGTAAAAGTAAGAAAGGTAAGGTAGACGGGTCAAAGAAAAAGGATGACTGATCAAAGAGGAACGGAGCTCAAAAAGTGACAGTGAGCGGGCATGTAGCTGCGCAGGCGAGCGCGAGGCTGAAAATCCGGCAAGAAAGTCAAGTCGAGGGCAGGGTGCGGAAAAGTGAAAGACTCAATGTACATACAGTACATCCAGTCCGAGTCATACATTAAACATACTAAAAATAAATATGGCCATCATAAAAGAAAGAGATTACATGCTACTGTCATCGCTCCCCATCACCGAATCCCCGTCCCCGTCGATGCTCTGGAGCTCTTCCTCACGTACCCGATAACACTTCGTCACTACTTTGTCATCGCCCGTCTCATGGTCGACCACCACCGTCCCACAAGGGCCCAACTTCTGAACACGCCTGGCTACGATTACAAACGGTCCATCCGCTCGTACGCTTTCCTTGGCCTTGTCGCGCGGCGACATGGGGAGCGGAAGTGCGTGATGGCGACGCAGCGGCGTATACTGCTCGCGGTCTTCCTGTCCTACGCGTGAAGGACCATTCGTCTGCGGTGACGCGAGACGCGGAATCTCTGGCGGAAGGTCCCCACGTTCCAGTGGCTCGGGCGACAATGGATCAGAGTATTCCGACACGCCCTCGGGCGGGTAGTGGAAAATATCCGCGTGCTCCCGCCGGAACTGCTCGACCTGTCCCTCGTACTCCCGTCTGAGGATCGCGACCCGCTCCTCGTCATTCTTGGCTTGGTGGTGCATCATCTGGCGGTCGTGCTCGAAGAAGCGGCGGCGGCCTTCGACGTCGCGCTCGAGGTGCGCCTTCAGGACTTTCTTGCGTTCCGCAATCGGCGCCAGGCTGTCGTGGACACTGCTAGATGAATCTACGCTTCCCTCGGGAAAGTTCTCCTGCTTGATGCGTCGCGGGGCCTTCGGAGTGCGGAGATGGGAGGAAGACCAGGCTTGTCTGTGCTGGGGTGGTGTATCTGGTCCTGGTGCAACGGTCTCCGCGTCGGATCCCAGATCCGACAAGGAGTCTTCGCTATCAGGGTCTTCTACGACATTCATGCCCTCTGCGGAATCGGTGCGTTGGCGATTGGCTGCTCGCTCGGGATCTGGGGACAGCGATCGCTCGGGGTCGAAGTAGAGGTGGACACCCTGTCCGGTTTTGCTGGGGACGGCAACAATCTTGTCCCGGTTCCGCTCGCCGAAAGCTGCGACGTGGGCGTCGAGCCGCTTCTGCATGCAACGTCTGGCATTGGGGCGAAGAGTATATGGATGAGGCATAGTGCTAGGTTAATTTAGAGTTGTAGCTGGAATGAGGAAGTTGGAGGTTGGGATGAATGAGGCCTGATGCTGAAAGTTAAACGTCCTGGGTGGTTTGAAGCCCGTCGGTACCATAAGTGCGCTATATATACGTAGCCTGGCACTTAACCCCGGCTGTGGCATTGGCACTTTTGTGGCTAACTTGGACTCTGACTGTGGACGAAGCGCCAAATTTTGTGGTTTCGTTGTCACACTCGGACTGTGATGGCCTTGGAGGTAAGGTACAGACAAAGCTAGTGGTCGTCATTGGCCGCAAGGTGATCGCTGCCTTTGTGGCTGAGCTATGGCGTCTGCTTGGGGCCTTGGGCTTGGACCACTTTTGGACTGTGGTCATGTAAAGCGCGAAGATCAGAGAATAGAAAAAGCCACAACAGTCCTGGAATCCCGGATCACTCGCCGAGATTCCCATGAAATGAGTTGAGCGATTCGCGATTCTAGACACACCACACATGGTGCGAGGCCAGTGTAAGAGAATCTCCCTCCACAAGTCCTGTTTCTCATGTCAGTGAGAGCCTGAGTCTGTTTCGTCTTTGACTTTTGTCCTGATCTGACCGAAAAATTCATATCATCACATGCAGTGTCGACGTGCATGATGAGGATAATACTTGCTGGTCGAGAGACGACAATGTATGTATGCATGGAAAGAGGTGAGAAAGCCTAATGGTTTGAAAAGTGTCTCTTAACTATCTTTGATACCTTGCGGTCCTTGCCCCTGTTTTGCTGAAGACTTCTAACAGGTTTCTTCACACCAATGTAAGTGGGGCTTATTCCCTCGAGGGTACTCAAGGGTAGAAAATGTATTCCAAGGTACTGTACAATTTCGAATAGATCGTCACCCACATGTGACTGTGACACACCTGACGAAATTTTTGCTTCGTCAGTTGGCGGGTGACCTGTGACATTGTGCAAATTTCGTCGGGTGTGACAAGCATGCTGGGCGAAGTGACATTTTTTGCCGCTTCAGGACGATACAGCTGCCCCGTGGATTCGTCAGTTTACTTTGTGACCCGTGACAGGACTCACATTTCGTCTACGTCAGGCACCCTTGTGACGCGTGACTGACGAATTATTCGAAATCGTACAGTATGACATGCGGCCTGGTGCAAACCGCTTGTGTGGCAGTGTTTATATTCATGACGTAATGCCACAATAGTAGGCTGTGAGGTGAGTTTACTCGTAAAATACATATTTTTTTACCTCTGAGTCGCCTTTTCAGGCCTGAGGTTCAGTAGTCCTCGGTGCTCACTTTCCTTCCTACAGGTCTAGTAACCGATTCTAGTTTCAGTCACGCTTCCGCCCCTCCTTTCCTCTGCGAGCAAGTAGGTTTACGACGGGCTCACAATGGATACGCATTGTGCATTTCTTTTGACATACCCCAATGCTCAGGAGGTACAAGATAATCATTGCTGAGTGGTGGCCACTGGCATGATAACTACTAGGGTGCAACTACATTAGCTCCGCCATTGATTGTCAAACTAGATCATCGTTCAAATCGGTCAACAGCAGACAGAGACTGTCCTAACCAGACCGAATCGCAGAGGTCAGCGTTGTATGTCTCGGGGCATCCCACCAGCTGACCGTGCGAGAAGAGACGCCGTGGTCCAATGAGACCCCACTATATCACAGACCACAGCAGTCAGCCACCAAAGTTGATGTGTCCGCACGAGTGACCTACAATAACTGATGCGGTACCGAACACGGTGGTCGAAGGGCAAATAAAGCCGCGGAGCAGAGGCCCTCAATATTGGAGAATACCCACGCTTGCACGCCGAGCTGCACGGTGCCAGCAACGATGGTAGCGGCGACCTGACAGAAGAACATCGGGCGAGGCGCGATCTTCATGTAGTGGGCCAGCTTGAAATCGCTCGTAAATTGCAGCGCCTGCATCATGGTAATATAACCTCATGTCTTGAACGCAATCGGGCGGCCAGGAAGGGCGTATCTAATGATCGACTCCGTGATGACGTTAATCCCGATTCGCTGATTCGTAGTGGCCTCGATCATACCAATATGGACAGTATACACGAATGCTAAACAACAACGAATGTTGATCTTGGGAAGAAAGGATACAATGAGCAGGACGAATAAAAACGTACAGATCAAGAGGGCAAGGACGAATGCCCATACAGGGAGATCCGTGTCCCACACCTCGATAGCCACAACACCGAATACAAACATGGTCACTAGGAAAGACGTCAATAGATTCTTTACATCAAGAATAGGTGGCACGGACCAAATGTCGTCCAGTACCACCAATCCCGGATCTCCTTGTACACGGACATGAGGCGGGCATGGATATCAGGTTGTTTTGAGAGTGGGCGATAAGCCTGGGTCCAGATATGTTCGCGGTAGTAGAGGAAGGTGTGGGTGAGGGTGGCGGTGATGGTTGCAAACGAGAGCCCGTAGGAAATGGCGAACGATGCAGAAAAGGAAGAGGGCTGTAGGCCTTGTAAGCCCGGACGTTGAAGGAGAAATCGGGGTTAATGATCCGAGAGACGTTGTATTGTTTCCCCGTGTTATCAAAGGAAACTGAGGATACCAAGGGAAGGTAAGCGTTGTACCAAACGTTGGTGTACTGCAGAAGCCGATACTCAGATATACAAAGAATCACGAAAGAAAAGTCGGCAAAGTTATCTCACAAGACTCACATAGATAATGGGAACGAGAAACCAGCAGAAAAATACAAAGGCGAGACCAACGTTAGCCGCAGCCCACCAGGGGATGGGAAGAGGGGTGCCGGTATATTTTCTTGGCAAAATTCGAGTCATCCGGACCTTTCCAGGAAACTTTTGGGCAGTTCGTTGCCGCCCGACAGCTTTCCGGTCATTCTATAACCATTTTCCCCTGGTAAGAATGTTATGGGATGGAGACAGTTGACAAGTGCTCTCCGATTCTTTCTATTGATTGTGATCCCGATCCCGTTGTATGGTTAGATATCGAATCGAACGGAAGCAACTTGCCTAGACTGTAGATTTAGAAATAGCTCATCTTGACTTCCATGGCACTCATAAAATTACTCTCTTGTGTCGACGCACCCTGTCATTGTTCTACTACTGCAGACCAGGAATTCGTAGTGTTTGCAAAGCAGGTAAAACCCTAGCAGGCTTGATTTTGCCCTGAATTGCAACCTGATTGCCCTCTCTCGCAGATGGATGGCGAGCTGAATCCACTTTCTTAATGTCCTGGCAGTGAATTCAAGTTAGGTATAGTAAATCGTCGAAAATTGAAAGACGGGCACCAGCAGCATGGCATCACGAAGCACGCCCACAACACCCCAAAGTACTCTCAACATCGGGAATGCGTAAATGAAAGAAACCCGAGTGCTTGACGCATCAAGTAAAGTAGTTCTGCTTGCAGACGGCATACGAAACATCTCTGCGGTGGGCAAAGCAACCTATGTCCCAGTCTGCGTAAGACCCATCGTGAACAAGGAGGACCTACCCACTCAACGAAGCTCCCAAAAACTAATAAAAAAAGATCAACAAAAAGTGGGCGGGGTGGAACCACAACTACACACCAGGTGCAAACTAATTGTCCACACGATCCTCCACGTGAAATACAAGCTTCATTTGGACCCCTACGCGACTCTTTGACTGCCGTGGCCATTCGTAACAATGAGTACGACGGCCTCCTTGAGTTCTACGCTTTGGTTTTAGTGCGTACGAGAGGGCGAAGCACAGATGCATGGATTGAACTAAACGCGAGGACCTGGATCGATATGCGGAGCCCGGCCTTCTTGGGGACGCATGGGACGGAAGTGGTTTGTTCGTGCAGTTGTGGAGGGAGCGACTGTCGTCGATGGGGACGGCGCACGCTTTGGTAGGTCTCGTCGGACTGTTCCAACGTCGGTTGGGGTGTACGCTTGGTGAAACCTTTCGGTGTTCAAAGAGTGGAAATGAGGAGCCCGGGATTTCAGTGTTACCTAATAAGTGAGTACCCCATCTCATGCTCATTTTTCACTGGACGACGTCGACATCCCCATCTCGCGGTCAACAGATGTTGATAAAATCTTGGTAGCGTCGCGCGTATCCTGTACGATGGGACGTTGGGGTATATTCCGCGATTGCATAAAGCGCCAATACGCCCTGCCTGTAGCAATCAACCGAAGCTGCACCTGCGCTGTAGCTACTAGCTGGAGACTCGGGGTCAGAGCTGAAGGTCTTTCAAGTTGCGATGTTGTCATAGTTTGAATTGAGAACGAAAGGGGATATTCGGGAATCGGGATGGCTACGATAGGATTATTTGGGTTACACACCGTGCTTGACAATTGACACTGTTGACTGGCGCTCACAAGATCACGTGCATATGCGTAACGTAAACGCACGCGTAAACAGGGCATCTCAAGCAACCGGTTCTCCCTCGTCGCGTCCCAGCACCGAATCCTCATCGGCCTCACCGATCAGCTACTCTTAGTTGTATGTCAATAAAAACTCACACGCTGCATCAATAACTAACAAAGTCACAAATAGCTCACCTAAAAGGTGTGCTCCTCATCAGATCCCCCCTCCATTCTCCAGTACTCCCTTCGCCTCTCCACCATTTCCTAGCTACCCTGGGGATATCCACCCCAATAGATCGCAATTTTGAAGGCTTGCTTATGGCAAAGAATCGTCGCACGACTCGAAAGAGACGAATCAAACGAAGACAGGGTATGTCTTTGATTGTGTGGCATCCCCGCAATGGCTACTGACTGACGTGATGTGATGTAGGCCAGATGATGGAAATCGACGTACTCCCTGATGACGTCCTACTAGAAATATTTTATTTTCATACAGTAGAAAGCGTTGATGTCAATGTCAATAATGATTTCTCCGGTGTGTACAAGGGAATGAATACACTAACCGGGAAGCTTACCCCACTCTTTATATTTCAGGTGACTGGAATGGTAACTCACGCGCGATTAGGATTCCATCACATGGAAGTAGAGGCAAAACGAGGATAGAAGCATGGCAATCGCTGGTTCATGTGTGTCGACGATGGAGAAGCCTTGTTCTTGCAGCACCGCGTCGCCTGAATCTGCAACTTTATTGTACACCTGAAACACCCGCAAAAGACACACTGGACATCTGGCCAGCCTTGCCTCTCATCGTTAGCGGCAATACAGCAGAATCAGGCACGGACAACATCATTGCAGCACTTGGCCATAGCAATCGCGTATGTCAAGTCGACTTGTTCTTTGCGGATTGGCAATTAGAAGAAGTCTTGGCACCGATGCAGGTGCCATTCCCGAAGTTGACGGATCTGCGACTCTGCTCACCTAATTTATATGTTTTCACACCAATTATTCCTGATTCGTTCTTGGGTGGATCTGCCCCACGTCTGCGAATCTTCTCGTTGTGTGGAATTTCATTTCCAGGATTGCCAAAATTACTTTTGTCTACTAATAACCTTGTCCACCTTAGGCTCTTTGGTATTCCTCCTTCCGGGTACATTTTACCCGAGGCGATGGTCGCTCTCATCTCCGAGTTGTCCAGCCTCGAAACACTTTCCCTTGGATTCCAATCCCTTAAATCTCACCCTGACTCGGAAAGCCGAAGTCCGCCTCCACTTAAACGTTCTATCCTCCCTGCTCTCAGGAGACTTCACTTCGATGGCCATACCGAATATTTAGAGGACCTCGTGACCTCCATCGACGCCCCTCAACTCAAACATATATATATATATTTCCACATTAGCGTTCAAATCGATTTTGACATCCCACGACTCGCCCAATTCATTAATTGTACACCAACACTCGGGCACGCGATGAAGCACATGTGGAATTCGATGCTTACACCGCCTGCATCAAACTTCCAGCCGGGACGGAACTCTTGAGATATTATTCTTATCAGGCGGACTCCCAAATCACCAGGTTTCGACCATCGTGAGGGTCTGTAACTTTTTGCCTCCCTTTTCCACAGTAGAGGACCTCTATATCGAGCATTTATATCCGGAACCAGTTTGGGACTATGATGTTGTCGAGTGGTTGCCACTCTTACTTCCATTTACCGCGGTAAAGAATCTCTACCTATCCAGGGAATCTGCAATAGGTATTGCGGCCGCCCTGCGGGAGCTCATTGGGAGCAGAACAACAGAAGTGTTACCCAGTCTGCAGAATATTTTCGTACAGGGGTACTCGGAATTGGGACCATTCCACAGTCACATCGAGCAGTTTGCTGCTGCCCGACGGCTCTCCGGTCACCCTATCGCCATTTTGAGATGGAGGCAGGGCGTGATACAGGCCGTAGGAGATCAATAATTGATAGGTACCTTCTTCTTTCAATGTTCCGTCCCATTCACGTTTTTTGTCGCCTATTGACCTCCTACAAATTTCCTTTCCACTTTGTTCTCTTGATTTCGAGACTACTTTGGTTATGATTTCGTTGACGTGATTGATATCCTTGCATGATTACATGTCGTATGGAATAGTGGCAACCTGGCTATAGATCTGAATCTAGGCATTGAATGACTGGCTAGCTATCTACCTGGCCGCATCTCATAATGTCCATAGTTCGCTTGCGCTTTCTCTCTGGCCCGCTCACTTTCCAGAGTGGCACGTGGCCCATATATGGTAGTAGGCGTGGCCCGCAATCGGGCCAGTGCATATGGATTGAAAAATGGTGACAACCAAACGCAAACACGAGCCTTGGCGTGTCTACACCACAATATACAGAGTACTGTATACATGTACACTTTACGGGAGATGCGGCACCGCAGGGCGCTGCCTGCATCCAACACCCCTCACCGCCTATGCAAAATGGGAAGGGCAGAGTCCGAGTCACCACCTCCCTGGGTGCGCACTCAGAGCATTGACCGCCGGAAGATGAGTTATCGGTAGACTTAGAACAGCTAGCGCACACGGCGTGATCATGCAGTGAGCGTATTACGAAGTTTACGATTTGTGTGCCACAGAGTGTGCCTTTTTCTCCTTGTTTTGTTAATTCTTTGGCTCTGCTTACAAAAGATTGGTGATTGGTGGTGGTGTTAGAGCTAGATCGGAATCGGAACAACTTCGCTCCATGCAAAGGCGAGAACGAAAAGCAACGCATCGCGTCGGAAATTCATGTAGAATACAACGCAGTGACAGGGTCAAAATATATGCTAGTTCCCGGTGATGCAACTCTTCCAGAAGGCGATTGAAACGACGTGCCCACAAGTACTGGAACATTCCAAACTGTGCTATCCGGAGGGTGACTACTTTATATTCTTTGATGGCTTGGAAGAAGGTGCGTTGAAATCGTTCCAAGGGAGTTTCGTTTTATTGACAGCCGCAGCGGCATAGCATCGTCAATGAACTCGTCTTCAATCGTGCTCTCACTCTGGTACACACCCTTTAGTCACACAAGTTTCGGTCCCTTTGCGCGATTCCTCGACCCCGCTGGTGCCACACGTAGCAGGTGGTCTGACAGTCTCCTTCAGCCCACGCTTGCTTTTAATACACACAGCAGAGCAAAGCTTGACATGCAGATTGACACGGGATAACCTGCATCACGCAGGTTATCGCTAATCGACAATTCGACATGCCCATACTGCGCTGTCCCGGCGTTCTCCGAGTCGCAGGCGTGGCCGTAGCTTATATGGCTCGCCACACAGCACCTCTGGTTTTCTTAGGAATGCTTTGGGTGACGCGTGGAGCGGGTCTTGTGCAGCGTAGAGTACGGGACTGTCGTTGATTGAGCGAGAGGCGCGCGCCTGGGTATAGGTCGAGCAGCTCCAAGGTTGGCACTGATTGCCACTGATTGGGGCGAATATTTGGTGAAACGTTTCGAGTGTTCAGAGATTAGAGATAAAATAGGAGGATTGGATGGTCAACGTACGTTGGCTGCATACGGAACGTACAATAACTTGAACATGTGGGAAAGTAGACACGGATTGGTGACCAGTAAGTTAACCGTGACCGGCGCGCGGCAAGGGAAGACAAGACAGTATTTCAATCTATGAGCGCAGAGTATAGCAGCTTCCATTGGCCCGTTCGAGTTGTAGAGGACTCGGAACTGACTCGAAAGAGTCTTCGTATCTTTTCGGCAACACGATGAAATTTTGATAAACTTCAAGTCCTACAGGCATTTCGTGTTCCTTCTGGTCCTCCGGTCTTTTCAGACAAGACATGCTCGATACTCGACAGCTTTCTGTTCGACGGGCACTAGCACTCTGGATTATGACAATCGTGAATTGCCAAGTCGCGACTCTACAGTAGTCAAACACACAATCATATAGAGGAGACAAAAGATAATGAATATCATCGAGTCGACTAGGCGGTCAAGTACCTTGTCACGTTCAAGATTACTGTACTGCCTTGACGTGTTCGACGTTGAATCCACGTTTGAGGCATTTCAATCCGCCTGATGACCCCCCTAGTACCCACTGTGCCAAGTCCGTGCCTGGAGTGCCAGTGAAGTTGATCATTTAAAGATAGGTGATCCGCCGGTTTGCAGTTGCGGGGTAGATTTGATCATCACTACTTGAGTCTTGAGCGCTGTGTTTTCAATGACCAAACAAAAGTGTGCTGGATTGAACTAGGCATACTGGCGGCATACCGTGTGGGCAAGTACAAGTCACGAGTAACACCAGCAACGTGCCATCGAGCGTATAATCGCGTATTGTATTGGTGGTGGGGGCAGTTCAGAGAAAAAAAAGATCGCATCACATGGCACGGGAGCAACCTGCATCAGGCTATTGACAGCCTGTTATGAATGTGAGAGCGAACATGACATGGCCATATGGATGACGGTGCCCTGTTTATCAGTGTTTACGGTAAAAACCTTAAAAAAACAATGGCCGCCGGAGCAATACAGACTCCTGGGCGCTTTGTGACGCCATTCTTCGATATGTCTTACACGGGCCCATGGTATGTCTCTTCAATTGCTGGTTGTGCAGTCAATCATGATCCTCGTTTATTGGTAGATACGAGAAGGAAAGTTGACCAAGGGTCATCCATACACTCTTCGCTGAGGTGCAGAGGGCCTTTTAGGACGGGATGCATCTAGACGTGGCTCTGGTCTAAATCGGCGGACACTTTATGATACCGAACTAAGGTTTTCATATATTGCCTATAGTGATTCTCCTATAAAGGTTTTCAATGACTCAACAGTTTCAGCCATTTGGACGCCCGTACTTTTCTCCCTCCAGTCCCACCACCTGCAACGTCGTCAGACACGGAATGACTCCCCTCGCGGCACCACTTGCAACATTCCTTTTCTTTTCTAGCTTTGTGGCTGCCCAGGTTTCTGCTCCGATTTGCACTGTGCCATCGGGATGGGTATGTTTCCTCAAATGCGTTTTTTTATTCGCCGTTGCCCCCTGTCGATGTGCTAATGGGTTGCTCTCAGATGTCGAACTCTCTCAGCCAAAATCCGTGCTTAGTCGCAGCGTACCTGGGGGGAGTATGTAATGATGGTAGTAAGTACTAGTGGCTACCTTGTGTGTACAATTCTTCCTGACTTGTCTCCTTTGCAGCGTTTACTGTCCACGCCCTGATACCGGGATACCCGTATATGGGCCCTAGCGGTATTGATGACACCGACTTGTGCAAGTGTAACACTGTCTTATATTCACTTATAAGTGCGTGTGCTATATGCCAGAGGGGAGAATTGATAAGGTACTATTCCCATCGTTGTTCTCTTCTCAATCTTCGGGGTAACTTACGTATACCATCGTTAGCTGGTCGCAATTTTCGTTTAACTGCACAACGACTTGGCCTCCCTCGTCGTGAGTTTCATGAAAATTGACACTAACGAGGGGTTAATGACCTGCAGATTCCCTTATTCTATCCCTTCGGGGACCCGGGTCCCTCAATGGGCTCTCATTGATATCACAGTTCGTTGTTATGTTTACCTCAATGGCAACGCATTTACAAGACCTTTCAGTCTCAGAATATGTGGGACCAAAACAAGGCTTTTGCAGTCGGTGGTGAGAACCTTCTCCCCATCTTTCTTTCACTATCAACGTTTCTCTCACACGTCCTATTTTCTAGACTCCCCCGAGCTAGCTCCTGGCGCAATACCTAGCCCTTCTGGTGCCACCGTTCCTGCGTCCGGCACCACTGCGCGTGCTTCATCGTCACTCTTTAGCGAGTCTTCCTCGACCGTGAATCCCAACCCTCAAAGTTCATCCACACCGAAAAGCACCTCAAACACGGTCGTCATCATAGGTGGTGCAGTGGGCGGTGTGGTAGCAGTCTCCCTCGTCATCGTGATCAGCTTCTTCCTCCTCCGGCGCCGTCCAGACGCGCCGGGGACCGGCGCTCCTCCGGCTGCCGCCGTATCTCGGCCGCCCATGGATGAGACTCAGCGGCCTTTAACGATGCACGATGGGTATACAACGTCGTCTATTCCTGTGACGACTGGATCATCTATGCCTGGGACACCCCTAACTCCGATGAGCGATGTACGTGTTTCATACCCAATTAGCCATCGCGCTTCTATGTGTACTCATGGCATGCGGTTACTTGCCCATTCATTTTTATTTTTTTTTGACACAGCCGGTGACACAGGATCCGAATTATCCATCTACGTTCTCTGGGTACCAAGGAGTTCCGCAGACACCGGTCACGCCTCAAGGAGCCGTGCCGTCGCACAATGGAACCGGAAACTCCTTGGCCACGATGCAGACCTCACTGCATGATCAGGGTTACCACGGACTCCCTATTGTCTGATTTCGCGCTTAAAAGCCATCGCATCACAGAGAAGTCTGAGTCCGGCTTGCATAGCGTTATCTTATACTCCAGAAAACCATCACTCCTTTATTTTGTCAGTTACCATTGCGGAGTAGCGCTGGTTATCTTTCTATTATACCATAGCCTACTAGAGCATGTATATCCAGTGACAGACTGTTGGGCGACAAAGATACAAATAGGTATTTCCGCTCAGAATTGAACAATCAATTGCTCCTGTAGTGTATAAACGCTTTGGTGCCCGGCCGCAGTAGTTGCATCCGTAGTATCGACTATCGAACTCTATAGATTTTTCGGGTTGGCAACTCAAAAAGTCTTGCCGGCGATGCGACAGCTATTTCCGGAAATTTTGTTTCTTCATTGCTGAGACGAAAGAGCGCCGGTCATTTATATATTTATCCTTCATGGGTGGATCACTGGATGTGCCGCACGTCCGCGATATCTCGAGTTGGGACGCATTCCATTTCCGGGGTTGCCAATGTCAGTGAAATAGTCTGGCTGTACGTCAAGGTTTCAAGGATACGTGATGGTCGATCATCGATCATGCCACATGAATTTACTACTCCACTTTCCAGGCAAGTACATGGACCACCTATGGTGGACGCTCTTGCACGGTCTCCTTGAGTTCTACAATTAATTTAGTGTACACGATAGGGCGAAACACATATGCACGGATTGAACGCGTGGATCAGCATCGATATATATGTCTCCACTGCGCTGCGATGTTCTGGCCTTCTCAGAGGTGCAGTGTTCGGAAGTAGCTTATACGTGCAGCGCGGAGTGAGCAAGTGTCGTCGATGTCGATGGAGAGAGAGTTGCACGCTTGGGTAAGTTGTATCGAACAATTCCGACTTGGTTTAGGCATACAAGTGTTCAGAAACTAGCCCGGGAGTCACACGGTTCAGTGTCACGTAATACAAAACCTGAGATGAAGGACGCGAAGACGCTACAGTACAGTACAGTACAGTATCTAGTTTGTGCGTGCATTGCGCTACCATGGTGGGTTTCGGGAAGATGTAATAACCGGATCACGTGCATAGCACCACGTTTCCAACACGTGTTTGGCTGGGTGGCTCGCATCGCAAGAGCAACCGGTTTACGGTTTACCATCATCCCAGCACGGAATCCTCATCGATCGGTTGCTCTCAGCTGTATGTCAAAAAAAAAAAACTCACGCGCTGCATCAATAACTAACAAAGTCACAAATAGCTCAGCTAAAACGCGTGCCCATCCGAGTCATCAGATTTCCCCTCTCCAGCACCTCTACGACGCCGTCACCCCATCATTTCCCAGCCGCCCTGAGCCCACCGATCTCAATAGATTGCCGTTCTGAGGCTCTCTGTTAGCAAAGAGTCGTCTTCGTCCTCGGAAGGAGTGAACAATGCGAGGTCAAGGCATGTCTTTCATTGTGAAACATTTCCACAAATGTTAACTGAGTTGATGCCATGTAGGCCAAGTGACACCAATCGACGTGCTCCCTGATGATGTCCTACTGGCGATATTTGATTTCTGTGTTGCCGGTGACGGAAATCAATCTAGAAAAAGAGCGATGGCCGCCGCCGACATGAAGGCATGGCAATCTCTGGTTCACGTGTGTCGACGATGGAGAAGCCTCGTTTTTCAGTCACCACGTCGCCTGAATCTGCAACTTTTTTGTACACCCAAAACACCCACAAGGAAGACACTGGACGTCTGGCCAGCCTTGCCTCTCGTCGTTGCGGGTGATATATCCTTATCAAGACCGGACAACGTCATTGCGGCACTTGGGCAGAGCAATCGCGTATGTCAAGTCAACTTGGACCTTTTGAATAAACAAGTGGAAGAAATCTTGGCACCGATACAGGTGCCATTCCCCGAGTTGACATATCTGCGACTCTTTGGTTTCTATGATACAACACCAGTCATTCCTGATTCGTTCTTGGATGGATCTGCCCCTCATCTGCGAGAATTCGAATTGACTAACATTTTATTTCTGGGATTGCCAAAATTGCTTTTGTCTGCTAATCACCTTGTCAGCCTTCGGCTCTTTTATATGTCTCATTCCGAGTACATTTCACCCGAACCCATGGTCGCTCTCCTCAGCGCTTTGTCCAGCCTCGAAACACTTGAACTTGAATTCAAATCCCCTGAATCTTGCCCTGACGGGGACAACCGAAGTCTGCCTCCACAGAAACGCTCTATCCTCCCTGCTCTCGACAAATTTCATTTTTATGGCGTTACCAAATATTTAGAGGGATTTGTGACCCGCATTGACACCCCTCAACTCGACGAAATGCGTATCACATTCTTCGATCAAGTCGATTTTGACTGCCCACGACTTCTCCAATTCATCAATCGTACACCAACATTCCAAAAACGCGATAAAGCACATATTACATTCGATTATTACCAAACCTGGGTCAAACTTCCAGCCGGGTCCGGAACTCTTCGGATAATAATCTCATGCAGACCAGATCGGCAGCTTTCGTCCATCGAACAGGTCTGTAACTCAACTTTGCACCCCCTTTCCACAGTAGAGGACCTCCATATCCAAGATTCAATGACGAGAGGTAGTTGGGACGATTTGGTTGAGAACCCCCTATGGTTGCAACTCTTACTTCCATTTACCGCGGTGAAGAATCTCCACCTATCCAGGTATTCTGTGATAGGTATCGCAGCCGTCCTGCAAGAGTTCGTTGGGACCAGAACAACAGAAGTGTTGCCCAGCCTGCAGAATATTTTTGTGGACGGGTTCCGGCCAGTTGAACGTTTCCAGGAACGCTTTAGGCAGTTTGCTGCTGCGCGAGGGAACTCCGGTCACCCTATCTCCATTTCTGTCCGAGATGGAAGCCAGAGGCCATACTGGTACGAGATCAGTGATTGATAGGTGTCCTCTACTCGCAAAGTCCCGTCTCATTAACACCTTTTGTCATTTCCTGAGCCCGTACAGTTTTCCTTTCCACTTATTCTCTTGCTTTCGAGACCTCGATTATGCCATTTCGTTGGCATTACCCGCGATTGATCTCCTTGTATGATTACATATTGTGTGGAATAGAGGCAATCTGGCTATAAATATGAATGAAGGCATCGAACAACCGGCTAACTATCTACTCAGCCGCGAAGCTTGGCAAACAAACCCTCAGAGACGGGATTGTCAAAGCTGTGGTGCGATGGAAACGCAACCGAGAAATCAGTAGAACGTACAGCTAATGCGGTGTTTTTTAGGGACAAAGTCACAGAATAGACTCCTGCGCCATGTGGGAGATCCACCGCATGATGCCCATAGTTCATGAGGCGATTGAATCGACGTGCCCCACAAGTACTGGGAACATTCCAAACTGTGCTATCCGGAGGGTGACGACTTTATGTTCTTTGATGGCTTGGAAGAAGGTGCGTTGAAATCGTTCCAAGGGAGTTTCGGTTTATTGACAGCGGCAGCGGCATAGCATCGTCAATGAGCTCGTCTTCAATCGTGCTCACACTCTGGTACGCACCCTTTAGTTACACAGGTTTCGGTCCCTTCGCGCGATTCCTCGA
The DNA here is from genome assembly GCA_022884055.1 of Russula griseocarnosa. Classification (NCBI taxonomy): domain Eukaryota; kingdom Fungi; phylum Basidiomycota; class Agaricomycetes; order Russulales; family Russulaceae; genus Russula; species Russula griseocarnosa. The sequence goes on from JAGKRU010000052.1 coordinate 195,386, forward strand.
CCCTGCCGGTGCCATGCGTAGCAGGTGGTCTGACGGTCTTCTTCAGCCCACGCTTGCTTTTAATGCGCACAGCAGAGCAAAGCTCGACATGCAGATTGACACGGGATAACCTGCATCATGCAGGCTATCGCTGATCGACAATTCGACATGCCCATACTGCGCTGTCCCGGCGTTCTCCGAGTCGCCGGCGTGGCCGTAGCTTATATGGCTCGCCACACGGGACCTATGTGTGGGACCTATGGTTTGCTTAGGAATGCTTTGGGGGACGCGTGGAGCGGGGCTTGTGCAGCGTAGAGTACGCGACTGTCGTCAATTGAGCGAGAGGCGCGCGCCTGGGTATGGGTCGAGCAGCTCCGAGGTTGGCAGTGACTGCCACTGATTGGGGCGAATATTTGGTGAAACGTTTTGAGTCTTCAGAGATTAGGGTTAAAATAGGAGGATTGGGTTGCCAACGTACGTTGACTGCATACGGAACGTACAATAACTTGAACATGTGGGAAAGTAGACACGGATTGGTGACCAGTAACCGTGACCACGCGGCAAGGGAAGACAAGACAGTATTTCAATCTATGAGCGCAGAGTATAGCAGCTTCATTGGCCCGTTCGAGTTGTAGAGGACTCGGAACTGACTCGAAAGAGTCTTCGTGTCTTTTCGGAAACACGATGAAACTTTGATAAACTTCAAGTCCTATAGGTTCCTTCTGGTCCTCCGGTCTTTTCAGACAAGAGATGCTCGATACTTGGCAGCTTTCTGTTCGACGGGCACTAGCACTCTGGATTATGACAATCGTGAATTGCCAAGTCGCGACTCTGCAGTAGTCAAACTCACAATCATATAGAGACAAAAGATGATGAGTATCGTGGAGTCGACTACTAGTAGGTGTTCAAGTACCTTGTCACGTTCAAGATTACTGTACTGCCTTGACGTGTTCAATCTTAAATCCACGTTTGAGGCATTTCATCCGCCTGGTGGCCCTGCACACCCCCTAGTAACCACTGTGCCAAGTCCGTGCCACTGAACTCGATCATTAAGATAGGAGATCCACTGGTTTGTGGTTGCGGCCCTTACGGGGTAGATTTGATCGACTCAACTTGAGTCTTGAACGCTGGAGTTGTCAATGACCAAACAAAGTGTGATGGGATTGAACTGGGCATACAGTACTAATCACGGTATACCGTGTGGGCAAGTACAAGTCACGAGTAACACCAGAACGTACCATCGAAGATGATTGTGCGTATTGTATTGCCAGTACTGGTGGGGGGGCAGTTCTGTAGTGATGCGACGCCGGCTCTCAACAAGTTCTGTCCGTATCACAGGCACGGGAGCAATCTGCTGCTGCTGACAGCTGTTATGAATGTGTGAGAGCGAACATGGCATGGATGACGACGCGGATCCAGACGTCCTTGTTCAAAAACCGTACAGCAGCTATCACAACGATAGGCCGCCTTGTTTATACCTTTGTTTGGTCCTATCTCATGACATGCCGATGTGCCGAACTATGAATCGAAGATCTTCATCCTGGCACAGCGACCACACGTACTGGAATGGCCTCTCAATGGCCGGGTATACAGTATGTGCATGATGTGCGCATGCTTTATAGCTCGTTTCTCGACACAGGTTTTTCACCCTATGGCAAGACAGGATTCGGCACGACGGGATTCGGGAATGACCTTGCAACTACAACACTTTTAGCTATGATCCTAGGAGTCGAATTGCAAGCGTTGCAGGGCTATGTTTGGTGAAGATTGGCACCCCAACCAGGAGGATATTTCCCGCGTCCTCTTTGAAGGGCTTCAAATGCTCACTGCCCTTGAACCTGTGTCATCGGACATCAGACCGTCCTGCTCTTCACTCCCTCCCTAGTCCTTCTTGTACATACACCAGAATTACAGTACTTACAACCAGTTTAATCACTTCAATGTCAGCGATATGGCCGCCACTGCCAAAACCACCGCCTACTGGATCACCGATCCATAGTTCGGCACATCGGCATGTCATGATCGGACCAAACAAAAGGTATAAACAAGGCCGTTGCGAAAGGGCGCCGCCGCCTATCATCGTTATGGTACAGACCCTGGGCGCAGGCCCAAGTGTGTCTCTTCAATTTCTGGTTGTGCAGTCAATCACGATCCTCGTTTATAGGTAGATACGGGAAGGAAAGGTGACCAAAGGTCATCCATATGCTCTTCGCTGAGGTGCAGAGGGCCTTTTAGGACGGGACGCATCTAGACGTGGCTCTGGTCTAAATCGGCGGACACTTTATGATACCAAACTAAGGTTCTCATATATTGCCTATGCCGATTCTCTTATAAAGGGTTTCAATCACTCAACAATTTCAGTCGTTTGGACGCCCGTTTTTCTCCCTCCAGTCCCACCACCTGCCACGTTGTCAGACACGGAATGACTCCCCTCGCAGCGCCACTTGCAACATTCCTTTTCTTCTCTAGCTTTGTAGCTGCCCAACTTTCTGCTCCGGTTTGCACTGTAGCATCGGGATGGGTATGTTACCTCAAATGCGTTTTTTTTTCACCGTTGCCTCCTGTCGATGTGCTAATGGGTTGCTCTCAGATGTTGAACTCTCTCAGCCAAAATCCGTGCTTAGTCGCAGCATACCTGGGGGGAGTATGTAATTCTGGCAGTAAGTACTAGTGCCTACTTTGTGTGTACAATTCTTTCTGACTCGTCTCCTTTGCAGCGTTCACTATCCCCGCCCTCAGTCCGGGATACTCGTACCGGGGTCCGAGTGGCATTGCCGACTCCAGCTTGTGCGAGTGTAACACTGTCCTATATTCACTTATAAGTGCGTGTGCTACATGCCAAGGGGGAGAATTGACTAGGTACGATTCCCATCATCGTTCTCTTCTCAATCCTGGTGGGAACTTACATCCACCATCATTAGCTGGTTGGAATATTCGCTTTACTGCACAATGACTTGGCCTCCCTCATCGTGAGTTCCATTCACGGCGGAAAATCTAATGCATCGACACTGACAGGAGTTCATGACCTGCAGATTCCCTTATTCTATCCCTCCGGGAACCCGGGTCCCCCAATGGGCTCTCATTGATATCACAGTTCGTTGTTATGTTTACTTCAATGGCAACGTGTTCACAGGACCTTCCAGTCTGAGAATATGTGGGACCAAAACAAGGCTTTTGCAGTCGGTGGTGAGGACCCTCTCCCTATCTTTTTCACCATCATCAATGTCTCTCTCACACGTCCTGTTTTCTAGACTCCCCCGAGCTAGCTCCTGGCGCAATACCTGGCCCCTCTGGTGCCACCGCTCCTTCGTCCGGCACCGCTGCGCATGCTACATCGTCACTCTTTAGCGAGCCTTCCTCAACCGTGAATCCCATCCCTCCAAGTTCATCCACATCTCAGAGTAGTTCAGACAAGGCCGCCACCATAGGCCGCTCCGTGGGCGGTGTGGTAGCATTCTTCCTGGCCGTCTTCCTCGCCATCGTGGTTAGCTTTTCCCTGCAACGGCGCCGTTTAGAGGCGTCGAGGACCGGCGCTCCTCCGACTGCAAACCTCACTGCATGATCAGGGTTACCACGGGCTCCCTATTGTCTGATTTCGCTTAAAAGCCATCGCATCACAGAAAAGTGCGAGTCCGGCTTGCATAGCATTATACACCAGAAAATCATCTCCTTTATTTTTGTCAGTTACAGTTGCGGAGTAGTGCCGGTTATCTTTCTATTATACCAGGGCCTACTAGAGCATGTATATCCAGAGACAGACTGTTGGGCGACAAAGATACAAATAGGTATTTCCGCTCAGAGTTGAACAATCAATTGCTCTTGTAGTCTGCATTGTATAAACCCTTGGTGCCCGGCCGCAGCAGTTGCATCCGTAGTATCGAACTCTATGGGGCTTTCGGGTTGGCAACTCGAAAAAGTCTTGCCGCCGATGCGACGTGACAGCCATTTCCGGAGATGGTATATTTGTTTCTTCATTGCGAAGACGAAACAGCGGCGGTCATTAATTCTTGATTAGCTTGATTCCTTGATGGGTGGAACACTGGATGTGACACACATAAGCGGTATCTCGAGTTGGGACACATTCCATTTCTAGGATTGTGAAATAGTCTGGCTTGATGTGAGAAGCCTGTCACAGATACATGGGTACGAGTACGTTAAGGATACGTGATGGTCGTGCCAGTACTCTCGGCGGACGCCGATTAGATGACGGTGCGTCCCAACTACGCTACGTAAGACAGCTTAGGTAAGCATATTACAGATCGCTTTCCAGGCGGCGCACACCACAAATACAAGCTCGACGGCCAACCCGACGACGGGATCCTTTAAATGATCCCTCCGAAAGCTTTCGGCGCTCCCCTCCACCGTGTCGTGCCATTCAGGCGCACATTACAGGCTACTGGTAGAGCATCCGTGTCGGGGCGCCCCCCTCACATGCCATACTTCAACTTTTTTCCTCTCCCCTTATTGCCTTCGGTTGTAGCAACACCCAAATCGACCAGCCTTTTAACCACCGGCGCAAGATACCATCGAGCAAATACCCTCCTTTGCCGCCTTAAATTCACTCCTTTCTTTCCTTTGTCTCCATCCCTCGCCTCTTTCGACTTTTAAGCAACGACGATCAAGCCTAGCCGCAGCATGGAAACTGAAAGCTGTACGCCCTCATTGACAATCCAATCCTTACTGTCTTATACTTCGCTAACAATTTTCTTACATTTTTTTATACGCTCGGCGCTGCGTTAACGCACGCATCTACTTGCTCCGAACATCCCCCTCGCCGACTCGGGCCTCTCAGTACGGATGGTCTATGTATTCGAGGTCAGCCTCCTAAGTTAGTCGAGAAGGGTATCGCGTCCAATTCGAAGTGTGTTCTCTTTTTGTTTACTCGCTTTCTGTGTGATTTGCCCTCGCAGTCGTTGCCACCCTGCGTCTGCGTGTTCTGTCCCCCTCTGTGACTATCTCACCTTGTTACAATAGGACCGCTGTCCACACGCCACTGTCGCCACTCACTCTCTTCCCTCTCCTTTTCACTGGACGACGTCCTCATCCTGCGGCCCTAGCTTAGCTACAGCAGATGCCGATAAGAATCTTGGTGGCGTCGCGGGTATCCCTGCGCGATCTGACTCTAAAGGACTTGAACAATTCCATTCAGGAACCGCACCACATTGGTGCCCTTCTGTTCTGCAACCCCATTGCTTTTGCTTTTGCCTTCTCTATTTTCCTGATATGTGTTATTGCCTTGTATTACCACTGTCATCTACATACAGTGTCGCGGTAGCGGCTCAGGCGCCTTGGGATCAAGTAGATATATAGGTTCTTGGTGGATATTCCGCGATTGCATTAGCACCGGTACGTCCTGCATGTAGCATCCAAGCAGCATTGACAAAAATTAACGTATTAAAAGAACGGTAGAAGCGTGGCAATCGCTGGTACACGTGTGTAGACGATGGCGAAGCCTCGCTTTCCGATCACCTCGTCGCTTGAATCTGCGTCTGATTTAGCCAAAATAGGCGCACCTGCATGAAGAACATCATTGCAGCACTTGAGCACACCAATTATGTATGTCAAGTCGTTCTCGTGGACTTGTTCGAGTAAGTATTTGGAACTGGTCTTGGAAGCGATGTAGGTGCTATTTCCCGAGTTGACAGATCTGCGGCCGGTCGTTTCCAATTCGTTCTTGGATGGATCTGCCCCGCGTCTGTGATACTTCGAATCGCATGCCATTCCATTTCCGGGATTTCCAAAACTACCTTTGTCTACTACTCACCTTGTCTACCTTGGGCCCTTTAATATTTATCATTTCGGGTACGTCTCAACCGAGGCGATGATCGCTCTCATCTCCGGTTTGTCCGGCCTCGAAACACTTTGCCTTGAATTCGAATACGCTGTATCTCGCCCTGACTGGGAAAGCCGAAGACCGCCTCCACCAAAGTGCTCTATCCTCCCCGCTCCCGACGAATTTCGTTTCAAAAACGTTACCAAACATTTAGACGAACTTGTAGCCTTCATATGCCCCTCAACTCAATTGCTTTTATATAGATTTAAAATCGATTTTGACACCCCATGACTCGCTCAATTCATCAATCGTTCACCGACAATCAGGGCACTCGATGAAGTAATTCAATCATGGCACCGCCAGCGTCGAACTTTCAGCCGGGTCTGGAATTCTTAACATATCAATCTCATGCGCAGGACTAGATTGGCAGCTTTCGTCCACCAACCAGGTCTGTAACTCCTTCTTTGCACTCTCTTTCCACGGTTGTTATGACCTCTACATCGAGGATCAAGAATCTCTATCTATCCAAAGAATTCGCGCCATGTATCGCGACCACCATGCAAGAGCTTGTCGGGGGCAGAATAATAGAAGTATTGCACAGCCTGCAGAATATTTTCATTGAGGGGCTCGAGCCATCGGGACCATTCCAGGAAAACATTGGGCAGCTCGTTGCCGCGCGACAGCTCTCTGGTCACCCTATTGCCATTTCTGTCTGGGACAAAGACTCCAAATGAAGCCAATCCGACGCAGCTCGTAAGTTACAGCCCACACCGTCTTGCTTCACATTCAAGTTCATTTCGTATCACTCTAGCCATGCGAGAAGAACTGGCTGTTGCTCAACTCACCTCACTTCTTACTTCTTCATTTCTCCCGAAAATTTCCCCGTCCCTTCCTTTCTCCCATCCATCATTGTATCATGCTCTGTCTGACACGTCTATGCGCTTGCACTTGCACGCATACGTACTACCCATACCCTCTCTAGCGTCGAATGTCTTATGTCAATTGAAACTTTGACCGAGACGATCCTTCATGCCCAGAGGAAGGAGAGGTTCGTCCTTGATGCACAGGCAGTCGTGTAGCCCGCACGACTGAGATTGGGCTACATTAAATGCCCTGGTTGAAGAGACTCGCTCAAGAAAGGCATGGAAGGGCATCATGACGCTTTCGCGTGGGTCAAATCAGATTATTGGGTAACCCCATGGGTACCAGTCACAATGCATCATCAGTAGAGCCAAGCGGAGACAGGCAAGTCTATGATATGGCTAACGGTCTGAGGTACCACGCCAGGATGTGTATGCGATGTGAGAGACAAACAGCATACGCTACTACGGAATCTTCTCGAGCGGAACTAATAGCCCTTCGCCGAGCACATTCAATTTTGAGCTAGTCATTGAGGGAAAAAAAGTGGAAAGATGCAAACCACGATGGACGACATCGTGCTACGTCACGCTGAGCGGTGTCTGTCGTGAATGCATGGGGCCCAAATGACGCGTTTGGAAGGCAAAGGCGCGGAGTTCTCCAGACTCCAGTACCGGTGTCATGGAGGATCGCCGCCTGTTCATCATTACTATCGTCACTAAGTAGATAAGCTCGCATGTATACGTGCCGATGATATACCAATCATACCGTAGGTGCAATCCATGCAGACGCACCGTCTTCCACGCGAAATAGAAGCTTCAATTCATTCGGACCCCTAGCTACGCGACTCCGAGTCCTCGACTGCCGTGCCACTCATAACGATGGTCCGACGGCCCCCTTAACTTGAAGTTCTACGCGTGATTTTAGTGCGCACGGCAGGGCGGAGCACAGAAGCCGTGGATTGAACATGAGGCGTGAGGCTGCGTGGGGACCTGCATCGATATGTCCCCGTCGCGATGTTCCCGGCCTTCTCGGGGTGCAGGGTACGGAAGTAGCTTATACGTGCAGTGCGGAGCGAGAGCGAGTGTCATCGATGTCGATGGAGAGAGTGATGCGCGCATTTCAGTTCCAACGTTGTTTGGGGCATATGCCTGGTGAAAAAAACCTTTGAGTGTTCAGATGAAACTGGCCAGTAGGCCCAGGATTGGATGATCTGTTCCTTTAGAGTTATAATACAAAATCTGAGATGAAGACATACGAGGGTGAGGGCTATTAGTACTGGCTCGCTTTCGAGGTAAGCATATGGTCCATCTATGGAGGGTCTGCGTCGTCGGAAGCACCTGCGTCGTGTCAAATTAGCTCATTTTTCTCTCCTCTCATTGTCTCTCGCTTCAACACCAAAACCGACCATTTCCTCTCAATCACGAGCCCAAGATCCTAGCAAACAAATATATTTGGCCAACTACGCTACGTAAGACAGCTCAGGTAAGCATATCACTATGTTACCTCGTTGGCTCCTTAGAAGTAAGAAAGTAAGAAAGTAAAGTGAAAGCATATTTAGAGGTGTAATAAATGTTGAAGGTGTGGGGGCAGAGTAAGAGATGCGTTACGAAGAACAGCCCGAGAAACGTTCCTGTTGATACCCGGCTTCTTGAAGAGAAGAACTCACAATATCACGTGCGTCACATATACACGTGCATAAACCCGCAGCTGCCGTGGGCAGCTCAAGCAACCGGTTCATCTCTACCATCCCAGCGCGGAATCCTCATCGATCGGTTGCTCTCAGCTGTATGTCAAAAAGAAAAACTCTACACGCGGCATCAATAACTAACAAAGTCACAAATAACTCAGCTAAAAAGCGTGCCCCTCGTCAGATCTCCCCACCATACTTCAGCACCGCCACGGCGCCATCGCCGCCCCGAGCCCCTCAATCCCAATAGATTGTCTTTCTGAGGCTCGCCGATGGCAAAGAGTCGTCCTCGTCCTCGGACGAAGCGAACAATGCGAGGTCGAGGCATGTTTTTCATCGTGAAACCTCCCGCCACAGATGTTGACTGACCCGATGCCATGTAGGCCAGGTGATACCAATCAACGTGCTCAATGATGATGTCCTACTAGCGATATTTGATTTCTGTGTTGCCAATGCCGAACATCCACTTTTAAAGGATTTTAATTTAAAAATATCGATGGTCGAGAGCGTCATGAAGGCATGGCAATCTCTTGTTCATGTGTGTCAACGATGGAGAAGCCTTGTTTTCCAGTCACCACGCCGCCTGAATCTACGACTACGAATTCGTTGTACACCTGATTGTACGCCCACCAGACACACACTAGACATCTGGCCAGCCTTGCCTCTCGTCGTTGCGGGTTATTTTACCTTATCAGGCAAGGATAACGTCATTGCAGCACTTAAGCAGAACAGTCGCGTATGTCAAGTCGATTTGTCCTGTATGGGTCACCAATGGGAATTGGATGAAGTCTTGGCACTGATGCAGGTGTCATTCCCTGAGTTGACAGATCTGTGGCTCCAGTCATATCTTGGACCGGTCGTTCCCGATTCGTTCTTGGGTGGATCTGCCCCACGTCTGCAACACGTCCATTTGGAAGGCATTTCATTTCCGGGATTGCCAAAACTACTCTTGTCTGCTAATCACCTTGTCGACCTTAAGCTCTGGAATACTCCTCATTCCGGGTACATTTCACCGGAAGCAATGGTGGCTCTCATCTCCGTCTTGTCCAGCCTCGAAACACTTTCCCTTGGATTCCCATCCCCTCAATCTCGCCCTGACTTGGAAAGCCGAAGTCCGCCTCCACTTAAACGCTTTATCCTCCCTGCTCTTCACAAATTTCGTTTCGAAGGCGTTACCGAATATTTAGAGGACCTCGTGACCTTCATTGACGCCCCTCAACTCGATTACTTTAATATAAATTTCGTCGGTCAATCCGATTTTGACACCCCACGACTCGCCCAATTCATCAATCGTACACCAAGACTCAGGGCATTCGATGAAGCACATGTGCAATTCAATTATACCACCGCCAGTGTCAAACTTCCAGCCGGGTCCGGAGCTCTTGACATATCATTCTCACAGAGAGGTATAGATTGGCAGCTTCTGTCCATCGAGCGGGTCTGTACCTCCTCTTTGCACCCTCTTTCTACGGTTGAGGACCTCTACATCGAGGACTATTCCCGAGGGAATGATGGCATTCAAGTTGAGAACACCCTATGGTTGGAACTCTTACTTCCATTTACCGCTGTGAAGAATCTCTATCTATCCAAGAAATTCGTGCCAGGTATCGCGGCCGCCCTGCAAGAGTCCGTTGGGGACAGAATAACCGAAGCGTTGCCCAGCCTGCAGAATATTTTCCTGGAAAGGTCCGGATACAACATTGGGCACTGGCAGTTCGTTGCCGCGCGACAGCTCTCCGGTCACCCTATTGCCATTTCTGTCTGGGAAAAATGAAGCCAATGATGCAGCTCGTAAGTTATTGCCCACACCACACAGTCTTGCTTCACATTCATCTCGTGTCACTCTAGCTGCACAAGCAGAGGTGCTCAACTCGCCTCGCCCCTTGTTTACTCCTTCATTTCCCCGTCCCTCCCTTACTCTCCATTGTATCATGTTCTGTCTGGCACATCCTTGCATATGCACGTGGGTTGCACGCATTGTATATAGGTCCAATCCATTTATCCAAGCCGACGCACGGTCCTCCACGCGAATCGCAAGCTTCATTCAGACCCTACGCGACTCTGAGTCCTCGACTGCCGTGCCACTCATAACGATGGGTCCGACGGCCCCCTTAAGTTCTACGCGTGATTTTAGTGCGCAAGGCAGGGTGAAGCACAAAAGCGTGGATTGAACATGAGGAGTGAGGCCACGTGAGGACCTGCATCGATATGTCCCTGCCGCGATGTTCCGGCCTTCTAGGGGGTGCAGGGTACGGAAGTAGCTTATACGTGTAGTGCGGAGCGAGAGCGAGTGTCATCGATGTCGATGGAGAGAAAGATGCGCGCTTGGGTAGGTCTGGCCGAACAGTTCCACGTTGTTTGGGGCACTTGGTGAAACCTTTAAGTGTTCAGATGAAACTGGCCGAAAAGGCCTAGGATTGGATGATCCGTTCCTTCAATGTTACATAATACAAAACCTGAGATAAGACGTACGTACCGCAGTACTGGCCCGCTTTCGAGTACTGTAAGTTAGGCAAAAGGCAAGCATATAAGATCACGTGCGTCGCATCTACACGTGCATCACAGCAGCGCCATGTGAGTCAAGCAACGTTCACCCCTACCATCCCAGCGCGGAATCCTATCCTCATTGATTTGTTGCTCTCAGCTGTGTGTCAAGAAGAAAAACTCACACGCTACATCAATAACTAACAAAGTCACAAATAACTCAGCTAAAAAGCGTGCCACTCGTCAAATCTCCCCACCATATTTCAGCACCGCCACGGCGCCATCGCCGCCCTGAGCCCCTCAATCCCAATAAACTAACGTTCTGAGGCTCGCTGGTGGCAAATAATCATCCTCGTCCTCGGAAGGAGCGAACAATGCGAGGTCGAGGCATGCTTTTCATTGTGAAACATCCCGTTGACTGACTCGATGCCATGTAGGCCAGGTGATACCAATTAACGTGCTCAATGATGATGTCCTACTAGCGATATTTGATCTTTGTGTTGCCGACGACGAAAATCAAGATAGAAAAAGAGCGATGGCCGTCGCCGTCATGAAGGCATGGCAATCTCTGGTTCACGTGTGTCAACGATGGAGAAGCCTTGTTCTTCAGTCACCACGTCGCCTGAATCTACGACTTTATTGTACACGTAACACGCCCGCCAGGTACACACTGGACGTCTGGCCAGCCTTGCCTCTCGTCGTTGTGGGTTATTTATTCTCATACCGGCGCATCATGATGGACAACGTCATTGTAGCACTTGGGCAGAGCAATCGGGTATGTCAAGTCGACTTGTACCTTATGAATCAGCAATTGGAAGAAGTCTTGGCACCGATGCACGTGCCATTCCCCGAGTTGACATATCTGCGGCTCCAGTCATATCGTGCACTGGTCATTCCTGATTCGTTCTTGGGTAGATCCGCCCCACGTCTGCAACACGTCGATTTGGATGGCATTTCATTTCCGGGATTGCCAAAACTACTTTTGTCTGCTACTCACCTTGTCAACCTTAGGCTCTGGAAGATTCCTGATTCCGGGTACATTTCACCGGAAGCGATGGTCGCTATCATCTCCGTGTTGTCCGGCCTCGAAACACTTTCCCTTGGATTTTCTTCTGATTCTCGCCCTCAATTGGAAAGCCGAAGCCCACCTCCACTTAAACGCTTTATCCTGCCCGCTCTCGACAAATTTTATTTCAATGGCGATACCGAATATTTTGAAGACCTCGTGACCTTCATTGACGCCCCTCAACTCAATTACTTTTATATAAATTTCTTCTTTCAATCCGAGTTTAACACCCCACGACTCGCCCAATTCATCGATCGTACACCAAGACTCAGGGCACTCGATGAAGCACATGTGCAATTCGATTATACCACCGCCAGAGTCAAACTTCCAGCCCGGTCCGGAATTCTTAACATATCATTCTCATGTGGAGGTACAGACTGGCAGCTTCTGCTCATCAAGCGGGTCTGTACCTCTTTGCACCCTCTTTCTACAATTGAGGACCTCTACATCGAGCATCAATATTCCCAAGGGAATGTTAGGAACACCCTATGGTTGGAACTCTTACTTCCATTTACCGCGGTGAAGAATCTCTATCTATCCAAGGAATTCGCGCCAGGTATCGCGGCCGCTCTACAAGAGCTCGTTGGGGACAGAACAACCGAAGTGTTGCCCAGCTTGCAGAATATTCTCCTAGAAAGGTCCCGAACCAACATTGGGCAGTTCGTTGCCGCGCGACGGCTCTCCGGTCACCCTATTGCCATTTCTGTCTGGGAAAACGACTCCAAATGAAGCCAATATGATGCAGCTCGTAAGTTATAGCCCACACCGTCTTGCTTCACATTCATCTCGTGTCACTCTAGCCGCGCAAGCAGAGTTGCTCAACTCGCCTCGCCTCTTGTTTACTTCTTCATTTCTTGTATTTTTCCCTTTCTCTCCTTCATTGTATCATGTTCTGTCTTGCACGTCCTTGCACATCCACTTGAGTTGCACGCATACGTGATACCCGTACCCTATCTAGCGTAGAATGTTTTATGTGAATTGGTGCTGGTTTTGGAAGGCGCTCTCATGCTGTCCTAATTTGAACTGAAATGAAAGGGGTCATGGTCACCGTGCTCATTGAGCCATTGCGATGGCTAATATTAGATTCAACATCCTTTGAACGCCTTGAAGGCAGCGGGGATCCATAGTACGGAAAGGAAAGTCCTAGTTGTGCATGATACGGGAGCCATTGCATTACATGCCATGCTTGATGAGGAAGAATTGAGTGTGGAAGAGAAAGGCACTTACAAGGATCGCATGCATCGCATATACACATTTCCTAGTGCACTTGTTTGGCATAGTACTGGGTGCCTCGAGGTAGTGCCGCCTCTCTAGCGTTGAATGTTTTATGTCGATTGGCGCTGGTTTTGGAAATCGAAACTCTAACCGGGATGATCCTTCATGCCCAGAGGAAGGAGAAGTTCGTCCTTCAGTTGGTGCGCGAGGCAGTCATGTAGCCTGCTCAATAGAAATGAGAGATAGGGCTACATCAAATGTCCTGGTTGAAGACTCACTCAAGAAGAGCAGGGAAGACTTCGTGCGCGTCGAACCAGATTGTTGGGTGATTCTATAGATACAACCAGTCACAATGTATCATCGGTAGGGCCAAGCGGATCCAGGTAAGTCCATGACTAACCGTCTCAGCTGCCACCCAGGATGTGTGCTTACGCGATCTGTGAGAGACGAACAACTCTCGAGCGGAACTAATAGTCCCTTGCGGGGCACAGTGGGCCAGTCATTGCGGGAAAAAGGTGAGAAAGAAGCGAACCACGATTGACGACGACGCGCTACGTTATCCCGAGCTGTGTCTGTCATGAATGCAGCCAAATAATGCGTCAGGAAGGCGAAGGCGTGGAGTTCTCCGGTACCAGTCTCATAGGGGATCGTCACCTGTTCACCATTAGTTACTGTCATCAATAGATAGATGAGCTCGCACATGTATACGTACCGAGGATACCCTAATTATATGTACAGTTGCAATCCATTTGCTCGTGCCGACGTACTGTATGGTCCTTCACGCGAAATACAAGCTTCGGACCCCTACTCGCCTTCTCAACTGCCATGCTGCCATGAATTGAACGTGAGGACATGCATCGACATGTCCCGCGCTGAGGTGTGGAGGGAGCGACTGTCGTCGATGTCGATGGAGAGATGTGCACGCAGGTAGGTCGGGTCGAACAATTCTAAGTTCTAATGTTGGTTGGGGCGTATGCTTAGTGAGACTTTTGAGTATTCAGTAGATATGAGAACTGGCTGAGGAGGCCTGGGATTAGATGCTTCTTACGTGAGATGAGAAGCAGTATGACACTTACGCGCGTCGAACCCGATTGTTGGGTAATCCTAACAATACATCATCAGTAGAGCCAAGCAGTAGGAAAGTCCTCCATGACTGACCGTCTCAGCTGCCACCACAGGATGTGTATGTAACGTGTGACGGTGTGAGAGACGAACGGCATGGAATATTCTCGAGCAAAACTTTCGTCAACAAATAGCAGGCTCGCTTGTATACGTACCGAGGATACCCTGATTTTATAGTCATCTTAACCATCAGAACATAGCAATTAGAGAAGAGAAAGAAGTGAGGTTAGAGAGTAGCAGTGAAGCCAGAGAGAGCAAAGGAGGAAATAGAAGAAAAGAAAAGTTGTAAATATACCCGCGTCGGCATCGGAAAGTGAGCGCTAAAGGCGCCTTAGGATCGAGTAGATATATGCGTCCATGGGGAATATTCCACGATTGAATTAGCACCAGTACTGTACGCCCTGCACGTAGTCTCCTGGCGCGGCTGGCGAGAAGTAAGCCGGCTTTTGCCCCGCCCGGTCCGCTTCTCTCCCGTCACGCGTCGTCACACGCCCTCACGGTGTTTTCTTTCGCAACCATACAGCAACTAGATAGCCAGCAGCTATTTAGCCCTGCTCGAAAGCGTGCCCCTGATCAAGTCACCACAGAAATACTACAGCACTGCCATCGCCTTTCCATCATTACCTAGCCACACTGCGCCCCTCAATCCCAAAGGCTCGCTGGTGGCAAAGAATCATCCTCGTCCTCAGAAGGCGAATGATTCGAGATCGAGGTATGTCTTTCATTGTGAAATATCCTGCAACAGATGCTGACTGACTCGATGCCATGTAGGCTGGGTGACACCAATCGACGTGCTCGATGATGATGTCCTACTGGTGATATTTGATTTCTGTGTTGCCTACGACGGAAATCAAGATAGAACGAAACAGGCGTGGCAATCGCTGGTTCATGTGTGTCAGCGATGGAGAACCCTCGTTTTTGAATCACCACGTCGCTTGAATCTGCAACTTTGTTGTACAACGAAAACACCCGCAAAGACACACTCGACATCTGGCCGGCCTTGCCTCTCATCGTTAGCGGCAATACAGCAGAATCAGGCACGGACAACATCATTGCAGCACTTGGGCATAGCAATCGCGTATCTGAAGTCGAGATCACAGCATCTTTGGGTTGTTGGAGGAATCTGGAAGAAATCTTGGCACCGATGCACGTCGTACCCTTCCCGGAGTTGATGGATCTTCGGCTCTACGCATATGCTGAAATACTACAGGTCATTCCTGATTTGTTCTTGGGTGGATCCGCCCCACGTCTGCAATACGTCGAATTGAATGCCATTCCGTTTCCGGGATTGCCAAAGCTACTTTTGTCTGCTAATCACCTTGTCTACCTTATGCTCTGGAATATTCCTCCTTCTGGGTACATTTCACCCGAAGCGATGGTCGCTCCCCTCTCCGTGTTGTCCAGCCTCGAAAGACTTTTCATTGGATTCCAATCCTCTCAATCTCGCCCTGACTTGGAAAGCATAAGTCTGCCTCCACTTGAACGTTCTATCCTCCCCGCTCTCGACGAATTTCGTTTCATAGGCGATACCGAATATTTAGAGGACCTCGTGACCTTCATCGACACCCCTCAAATCAATCACTTTTGTATAACGTTTTTCAGTCAAATCGATTTTGACACCCCACGACTCACCCAATTCATCGATCGTACACCAGGACTGAGGGCACGTGATGCACATGTGCAATTCCATAATTTCTTCGCCAGCGTCAGGTCCGGAGCTCTCGAGATATTAGTCTCACGCCGAGAACCAGGTCGTCAGGTTTCGTTCATCGAGCGGGTCTGTAACTCGTCTTTCCGCCCCTTTTCCACGGTAGAGGACCTCTACATCGAACATCAATATTTGGAACTGATTTGGAAGATCGATGCCATTGAGAACACCCAATGGTTGCAACTCTTACACCCATTTACCACAGTGAAGAATCTCTATCTGTCCAAGGAATTTGCCCCAGGTATCGCGGCTGCCCTGCAAGAGCTCGATGGGGACAGAATAACAGAAGTATTGCCCAGCTTGCGGAAGATTTTCGTAAAGGAGCTCGAACCATCGGGACCTTTCCAGGAAAATATTTGGCAGTTCGTTGCCCTGCGACAGCTCTCCGGTCACCTTATTACCATTTCTCTGTGGGACAACGACTCCAAAATGAAGCCAATGTGATGCAGCTCGTAAGTTACATCCACGCAACCTTGCTTCACATTCATCTCGTATCGCTCTAGCCGTGCAATAAGAGCTTCCTGTTTCTCAACTCGCCTCGCATCTTACTTACGTCTTACTTCTTCATTTCCCATGTTCTTGCACACGCACTACGCGCATGCGTATTAACCGTACCCTCACTATCGTCGAATGTCTTACGTCAATTGGCGCTGGTTTTGGAAATTGAAACTCTGGCCAAGACGATCAAGGAGACGATCCTTCATGCTCAGAGGAAGGAGAGGCTTTCCTTGGTGCGCGAGGTGGTCATGTAGCCTGCTCAATGGAAATGCGAGATATGGCTATATTAAATGTCCTGGCTGAAGACTCACTCGAGAAGAGCACGGAAGGCTTTCGCGCACATCAAACCAGATTGTTGGGTGATCCTATAAATACGTACTGCATTAGGAGGCTTGTATCATTTGCAGAGTAATCAAAGGCTTGATTTTGCCCGATTGACGGCGCGTCAGGTCAACCACTCAGGCCTCAGTACTCAGTACGTAAATCCCGAGTGCCTCATACGTCGATTCAAATTGGCGGGCAATATAATGTACATCCAATCTGTGTGAAACCCATCATGAGCAAAACAACCACGCTAAAGCGAAGAACGCGCTGGGAACAACATACCAGGTGCAATCCACTTGTCTTCGCCGACGTCCTCTACACGAAACACGAGTTTCGGACCCTTGCGCGATTCCCCGATCACCGCGCCACGCGCAACAAGTTGCCTGATAGCCTCCTTCGGCCTACGCCTTGCTTTTAATGCGTACGGAAAAGCAAAGTTTGACGTGCAGATTGAACATGAGAACATGCAGCGACATGCCATCCTGCGCTGTTCCGGCCATCTTCGGAGGCGCAGGGAACGGCCGTAGCTGATATGGCTCGCCATACGGCACCTCCGGTTTGCTCAGGGATGCCTTAGGGAAGTCATGGAGCTTCGTATGGGGATTGTGCGGGTGAAGTGAGCGACTATCGTCGATTGAGCGTGAGGAGCACGCCTGGGTAATGTTGAGTCGAACAGCTCCGTGGTTGGGACACATACAGTACCTGGTAAAACGTTTTGATTGTTCAGAAATTAGAGATGAAATAGGATAATTGGATGGTCGACATACCTTGACTGATTTAAGAGAAGTAGATTCACACGGAACTTGAGTACAATAACATCAACATGACGGGCCGTTCCGGATCCGTTGCCCTAGACACGGCCGTCTTCGTTGACTAGTTGACTGTTGATCTCAGGCTCTCATCTCAATACCGTATGTTAAGGCAGATCCACTTGCTCCACAAATCCAGGAACTAATGATATCTCAAAATAGCCCTGTTCGAAAGCGTGCCCTCATCAAGTCACCGTAAGCAATACTCCATCACCGCCCAAGCATCTCAATCATTCCTAACCGCACTGCGCCACCAATCCGCTGGTGGCTAAGAATCGTCGTCGGACTTGGAAGGAGCTAATAATGCGAGGTCGAGGTATGTCTATCGTGAAACAGATGTTGACTAGTACTGACTCGATGCCACGTAGGCCAAGTATCACCAATCGACGTGCTCAATGATGATGTCCTGCTAGTGATATTTGATTTCTGTGTTGCCTATAACGAAAATCAAAATACAAAAAGAGTGGTAGAGGCGTGGCAATTGCTGGTTCACGTATGTAGACGATGGCGAAGCCTCGTTCTCCGATCACCACGTCGCTTGAATCTGCAACTTTGTTGTACCAACGCAACACCCACAAAGGACAAACTGGACATCTGGCCGGCCTTGCCTCTTGTCGTTAAGGTCAATACAGGCCAATTAAGCATGGCCATCATTGCAGCACTTGAGCATAGCAATCGCGTACGTCAAGTCATCCTCTGGAACTTTTCGGGTTTACGATTGGAAGAAGTCTTGGCACCGATGCATGTGTCATTCCCGGAGTTGACGAATCTGCGGCTCGCCACACATGATAAAACATCACGAGTCATTCCGATTCGTTCTTGGGTGGATCTGCCCCACGTCTGCAACACGTCGAATTGGATGGCATCACATTTCCGGGATTGCCAAAACTACTTTTGTCTGCAACTCACCTCGTCACCCTTAGGCTCCGGAATATTCCTCATTCCGCGTACATTTCACCCGAGGTGATGGTCGCACTCCTCTCCGGCTTGTCCAGCCTCGAAACACTTTTCCTTGGATTCAAATCCCCTGAATCTCACCCCGACTTGGAAAGCCGAAGTCTGCCTCCACTGAGACGGTCTATCCTCCCTGCTCTTCACAAATTTCGTTTCGAAGGCGTTACCGAATATTTAGAGGACCTCGTGACCTTCATCGATGCCCCTCAACTCAATGAACTTTATATACATTTTTTCCGTCAAGTCGATTTTGACACCCCACGACTTGACCAATTCATCAATCGTACACCAAGACTCAGTGCAGGCGATGAAGCACATGTGCAATTCGGTCGTGCCACCGCCAGCGTCAAAGTTTTAGCTGGGTCCGGAACTTTTAAGATATCAATCCCATACATTGGACCAGATCAGCAGCTTCGGTCCATCGGGCAGATCTGTAACTCTTTGCACCCTCTTTCTACGATTGAGGACCTCCACATCGGACATCAATATTCGCGATTTGCTTGGAATAATGATGCATTTGAGAATACCTTATGGCTTGAACTCTTACATCCATTTACCGCGGTGAAGAATCTCTATCTATCTCCGGAATTCGCGCCATATGTCGTGGCTGCCCTGCAAAGGTTAGTTGGGGGCAGAATAACAGAAGTGCTGGCCAACCTGCGGAATATTGTTATTGAAGGGCTCGAGCCATCGGGACCATTCCAGGAAAACATTGGGCAGTTCGTTGACGCGCGACAGCTCTCCTGTCACCCTACTGTCATTTCGGCCTGGGACAACAACTCCAAAATGAAGCCAATGTGATGCAGCTGGTAAGTAACAGCCCACACAGTCTTGCTTCACATTCATTCATCTCATATCACTCTAGCCGCGCAATGAGAGCGTCCTGTTGCTCAACTCGCCTCGCCTCTTGGTTACTTCTTCCCCGTCTCTCCTTTAGCCTCCTCCATCTATCATACATTGTATCATGCTCTGTCTGACGCGTTCTTGCACACGCACATGCATGCATACGTATTACCCGCACCCTCTCTATCGTCGAATGTCTTATGTCAATTGACGCTGGTTTATGAAATTGAAACTCTGACGAAGACGATCGAGGAGATGAGTCCAGAGGAAGGAGAGGCTCGTCCTTGGTGCGCGAGGTGGCCATGTAGCCTGCACAACGGGGATTGAGATAGAGCTACTGTAGTATATTAAATGCCCTGGTTGAAGAGACTCGCTCAAGAAGGGCACGGAAGGGCATCACGACATTTTTGTGCGTGTCGAACCAGATTATTGAATAAAGATAACCCCATAGATACCAGTCACAATACGTATGCGATGTGTGAGAGACAAACAGCATACGCTACTACGGAATCTTCTCGGACGGAACTAATAGTTCTTCGATCCAAGCCAGTCACTGCAGGAAGAAAAGGTGAGAAACAAGCAAACCACGATCGACGACGCGCTGCGGCACGCCGAACTTTGTCTGTCGTGAATGCATGGGACCCGAATGACGCGTTAGGAAGCCCTAGGCGTGGAGTTTCTCTCGTACCGGTCTCATGGGGGATCATCGATCATCGCCTGTTCATCAATACTATCGTCGATAAATAGGTTAACTCGCGCATATACGTACCGAGGATACCCTAATCATATATACAGTAGTTGCGATCCATTTGTCCGTGCCGACGTGGAGTCCTCCACGCGAAATATTTACAAGTTTCAGACCGCCGCGCAACTTCCCGACTGCCATGCTACTCATAACAATGGGTCCGATGGTCTCATTATTGTAAGTTCTATACTAGATTTTAGTGCGCACAATAGGACGAAGCGCAGACGCATGAGTTGAACATACTGTATCTATTTCCACTTTCTCTCTGGCCCGCTCAGGCTATCGATCGAGGAAAGCACATGGACCAGCTATGGTGAAGGCTCATCGCGCATGGAGAGTCCGCGTCGGTGCGCCAGCCTCACGTGTCAAACTCAACCTTTATTCTCATTTTCTCTCCTTGCATCAACACCAAAACCGACCATTGCTCTTCAACCACCGGCGCGAGATACCAGCGAGCGAATAGCCTCCCTCAGCTGTGGGCAATCTCAACCAACTGGCTCTCCCCTACTATCCCAACACCGATCGGCCGTTTTCAGTTAGTTGTTTGTCTGATTATGTCAAGAGAAACTCACAGTTACAAATATCTCAGCTAAGAGGCGTGCCCCTATCAACCCCAGCTGTGCCGCCTTCGCCTCCACCATTTCCTAACCGCCTTTGTATATCGACCGCTGTTCTGAAAGCTTGCTGATGGCAAATAACCTTCGCAAGACTCCGAGTCGGAAGAAACAAACCAAACGAAGTGGACGTATGTCTTTCATTTCGCGACATCCCGCAATGACTACTGGCTGACATGACGTGATGTAGATCAAGTGAAACGAATTGACGAACTTCCTGATGATGTCCTACTAGGAATATTTGATTTCTATGTGGACATGAGTCTATCGTATCGAGGCAGAATGAGGAAAGAGGCATGGACAACGCTGGTCCATGTGTGTCGACAATGGAGAAGCCTTGTTTTTCAGTCGCCACGTCGCCTGAATCTGCAACTTTATTGTACAAACGGAAGAAAGTTAAGAGACACACTGGACGTCTGGCCAGCCTTGCCTCTCGTCGTTGTCGGTGATACATTATTCTCAGGCATGGACAACATCATCGCTGCACTTGAGCATAGCAATCGCGTACGTCAAGTCGAGATCACAGTCGATTTCGGTCGGCATTATTTTGAAAAAGTCTTCGAAGTGATGCAGGTGCCATTCCCAGAGTTGACGCGTCTGTGGCTCTACAAACGGGAATCTCCGGGTCCTGAAACATCAGGGGTCATTCGCGATTCGTTCTTGGGTGGATCCGCCCCATGTCTGCAACATGTCTATTTGGATGGCATTCCATTCCCGGGATTGCCAAAACTACTTTTGTCTGCTAATCACCTTGTCGACCTTGGGCTCTGGAATATTCCTCCTTCCGGGTACATTTTACCCGGGGCGATGGTCACTCTCCTCAGCGCTTTGTCCAGCCTCAAAACACTTATCCTTAAATTCATATTCCCTGAATCAAGCCCTGACTTGGAAAGCAGATGTCTGCCTCCACCAAAATGCCGTATCCTCCCCTCTCTTCACAAATTTTGTTTCTATGGCGTTACCGAATATTTAGAGGACCTCGTGACCTTCATCGATGCCCTCAACTCAATTACTTTTGTATAACTTTCTTAGGTCAATTCGATTTTTACACCCACGACTTGTCCAATTTATCAATCGTACACCAACACTCAGGGTACGTGATGAAGCACTTGTGCAATTCTGTCATATCACCGCCAGTATCAAACTTCGAGCCGGGTCCGGATCTCTTGATATATCAATCTCATGCAGAAGGCCACTGGAAGATTGGCAGCTTCGATCCATCGAACAGGTCTGTGACTCCTCTTTGCACCCTCTTTCGACGGTTGAGGATCTCTACATTGAGCATCAATATCCGCAACTAGTTTGGAAGAATGATACCATTGAAGACATTAACACCCAATGGTTGGAACTCTTACTTCGATTTATCAGGGTGAAGAATCTCTATCTGTGCAAGGAATATGCGTTAGGTGTTACGGCCGCCCTGCAGGAGCTCGTTGGGGGCAGAATAACAGAAGTATTGCCCAGCCTGCAGAATATATTTGTAGAGGAGCTCGATCTATCGGGACCCTTGCGGGAAAACATCGGGCGGTTCGTCGCCGCGCGACAGCTCTCCAATCACCGTAGTATCGCCATTTCTGTCTGGGACAAAGACTCCAAAAGGAAGCGAATGTGATGCAGCTCGTAAGTTACAGCCCACACAGTCTTGCTTCACATTAATCTCGTATCATCTAGCCACAAAAGAAGAGCTTCTTGTTGTTCAAATCGTCTCGCCTCTTGCCACTTCATTTTTCCAGAAAATTTCCTCGTCTCTCCTTCCTCTCATCTATCAATCATATTAAACATGCATTTGTATCATGCTCCGTCTGACGCGTCCATGCACTTACACTTGCACGAATACGTACCCTGTACCCTCTCTAGCGTTGTTGTCTTCGCTACTGTACGTCATTTGGGGCCGGTTTCGGAAATTGAAACTCCGACCGTCGGCGACCGAGACCACCTTTCACGCTCAGAGGAAGGAGAGAGGTTCGTCCTGCGCAACGGGAATGTGAGATAAAGCTACATTAAATGGCCCGGTTGAAGGCTCACTCGAGAAGAGCGTTTTCGCGCGCGTCAGTCCAGATTGTTGGTGATCTTATAGATACAACCAGTCACAATCCATCAGCAGCAGCAGAGCCAAGCGGGGCCTTCTTGTACTTGATACGCACTGCCATTTCCACGTGCTGTGGTAGGAGGCTTGTATCGTTCGCAGAGCAATCAAGATCATGGAAGGGTTGATTATGCCCTGACTGACGTCGCGTGAGGTCAAGCCCTTGGTAGATGAATCCACTTTTTTATCCTGTCAAGTGAATTCAAGTTAAATACGATGGGTCATTGAAACTGTTTGGCAAACGTACGAGCGACATCCCCATCTCGACACCCACTCCTGCTCAAAATCCTCACAATTTCGGGGATGTCCCTAATGAAGAAACCCGGGTGTTTGATACATCAATCCAAGCTGGTGGGCGACGCAATGTACATCCAATCTGTGTGAAACCCATCATGAGCAACACTCCAACACTGCACTGCAAGATGGAAGAACGCGCGCTGGAGGACAACTCACACCAAGTGCAATCCGCTAGTCTGCGCCGACGACCTCTGCGTGGAACACGAGTTCGGACCTTTGCGTGATCTCTCGACCCCCGTCCCACGCGTAGCAAAGGGTCTGACAGCTCCTTCGCTTAAGCTTGCTTTAATGCGCATGGTAAAGTAACGTTCGACCCGAAGATCGAACGCGAGAACCTGCATCGACATGCCCATGTTGCACTGTTCCAGCCTTCTCGGAGGGGAGGTACAGCCGTAGCTATATGGCTCGCCATACGGCACCTCTGGTTTGTTTAGGAATGTTTTGGGGAAGGAATGGAGCGTTGGATGGGGACTTGTGCAGCGTAGAGTGAGAGACTATCGACAATTGAGCGTGAGGTGCGCGCTTAACTGGAAAATGATGGGAAAGTGTATTCCAACACCGCAACGGCCGACGGCACAGTAATCTAACATCGCCTCTACATCATATACTAGCCGCACTGTGCCCCTCAATCCCAATGGATTGCCGTTCTAAGGCCCGCTGGTGGCAAAGAATCATCCTCGTTCTCGGAAAGCGAATAACGCGATGTCGAGGTATGTCTTTCATTGTGAAACATCCATCCTGCAACAGATTTTGACTGAGTCGATGACATGTAGGTCGGGTGACAACAATCGACGTCCTCAATGATGATGTCCTACTAGTGATATTTGATTTCTGTGTTGCCTATGACGAAAATCAAGATAGAACGAAACAGGCGTGGCAGTCGCTGGTTCATGTGTGTCAGCGATGGAGAACCCTCGTTTTAGAATCACCACGTCGCTTGAATCTTCGACTTTGTTGTACACCGATAACGCCCGTAAAAGACGCACTGGACATCTGGCCGGAATTGCCTCTCATCGTAAAGGGCAGTACAGCCGAAACAGGCTTGCCTGGCACGGGCACGGACAACATCATTGCGGCACTTAGGCATAGCAATCGCGTACGTCAAGTCATCCTCACAGACATTTTGGGTTGGTATTTGGACAAAGTCTTGGCAGCGATGCAGGTCCCATTCCCGGAGTTGACAGATCTGCGGCTCCAGTCATATCCGCCGATCATTCCCAATTCGTTCTTGGGTGGATATGCCCCACGTCTGCAATACGTCGATTTCGATGGCATTTCATTTCCGGGATTGCCAAAACTACTTTTGTCTTCTAATCACCTTGTCAACCTTAGGCTCTTTAATATTCCTTATGCTGGTCACGTTTCATCAGATGCCATGGTCGCTCTCATTTCCGTATTGTCCAGCCTCGAAGCACTTTCCCTTGGATTCCAATCCTCTCAATTTCTCCCTCACTGGGAAATTGAAAGCCGAAGTCCGCCTCCACCAAAACGCTCCATCCTCCCCGCTCTCGACCAATTTCGTTTCATAGGCGATACCGAATATTTAGAGGACCTCGTGACCTTCATCGACGCCCCGCAACTCAATTACTTTTATATAACTTTCTTCAGTCAAGTCGATTTTGACACCCCACGACTTGCCCAATTCATCAATCGTACACCAACACTCAGGGAACGCGATGAAGTACATGTGCAATTCAGTCATACCACTGCCAGCGTCGAACTTCCAGCCGGGTCCGGAACTCTTAAGATATCAAAACCAATCGAAACACCAGACTGGCGGCTTCAGTCCATCGAGCAGATCTGTAACTCTTGTCTGCACCCTCTTTCTACGGCTGAGGACCTCTACATCGAGCGTCAATATCCGCGACCAGTTTGGGAGAATGATGGCATTGAGAACACCGAATGGTTGGAACTCTTACGTCGGTTTACAGGGGTGAAGAATCTTTATTTATCCGAGAAATTCGCGCCATGTATCGCGGCTGCCCTGCAAGAGCTCGTTGAGGGCAGAATAACAGAAGTGTTGCCCAGCTTGCAGAATATTTTCGTTGAGGGGCTCGAGCCATCAGGACCTGTTCAGGAAGACATTGGGGAGTTCGTTGCCGCGCGACAGCTTTCCTATCACCCTATTGCCATTTCTGTCTGGACAACGACTCCAAAATGAAGCCAATGTGGTGCAGTTCGTAAGTTACAGCTCACAGTCTTGCTTCACATTCATCTTGTATCACTCTAGCCGCGCAATAAGAGCTCGATGTTGCTCAAATCGCCTCGCCTCTTTCTTACTTGTTCATTTCTCCTGGATTTTCCCCCGTCCCTCCCTTTCTCTCCTCCATCTATCGTACATTGTACCATACTCTGCCTGACACGTCCTCGCACATGCACTTTCAGGCATATATATAACCTGTATTGTCTTATACCCTCTCTAGCATCGAATGTTATGTCGGTTGCCGCTGGTTTTGGAAATCGAACTTCTGACCGAGACCATCCTTCATGCCTAGAGGAAGGAGAGGTCAGTTGGTGAGCGAGGGGGTCGAGCCTGCTCAATGGAAATGTGAGATAGGACATTGAATGTCCTGGTTGAAGACTCGCTCAAGAGGAGCACTGAAGGCTTTTGCGCGCGTCGAACCAGATTGCTGGGTGATCCTATAGATACAATCAGTCACAATGCATCATCAGTAGAGCCAAGCGGGGCCTTCTTGTACTTGAGACGCACTGTCATTTCTACGCACTGCAGTAGGAGGCTTGTATTGTTTGCAGAGTAATCAAGATCATGGGAGGGTTGATTTTTCCCTGACTAACCACGCATGAGGTCAACCCCTCAGTAGGTGAATCCGTTTTCTTATCCTGTCAGTGAATTCAAGTTAAATACAGTGGGTCGTCGAAACTGTTTGGCAAACGTACGAGCGACATGGCATCCCCATCTTGACACCCACTCTGGCTCAAAATTCTCTCAATTTCGGGGATGCGCCCTTGAAGAAACCTGAGTGTTTGATACATCAATCCAAGCTGGTGGGCAACGCAATGTACATCCAATCTGTGAGAAACCCATCATGAGAAAAACACCGCAAGACAGAAGAACGCGCTGGAGACAACACACACCATGTGCAATCCAGTCGTCTGGGCCGACGACCTCGGCGCGAAACATGAGTTCGGACCCTTTGCGCGATTCCTCGACACCCGTGCCACGTGTAGTAAGGGGTCTGACAACCTCCTTCGGCCTACCCTTGCTTTTAATGCGCACGGTAAAGCAAATTTCAACGCGAAGATTGAACGCGAGAACCTACGTCGACACGCCCGTGCTGCGCTATTCCGGCCTTCTCGGAAAACGCAGGGTATAGCCGTAGCTAATATGGATTGCCATACGGCAACTCTGACTTCCTTAAGAATGTTTTGGGGAAGGAATAGAGCGTTGGATGGGGACTTGTACAGTGTAGAGTGAGAGACTATCGTCGATTGAGCGTGAGGTGCGCGCTTGGGGAAGGTTGGGTCGAACAGCGCATGCTTGGTGAAATATCTTTTTTGAGTGTTCAGATATTATAGATAAAATAGGAGGATTGAGTGGTCGACGTACGTTGACTGTTTCGAGACAAGTAGATATTTCATACGGAGAACATGATGCAGATGGGAAAGTGTAATTATTCCAACACCACAACACCCTAAACACGGCCCCAACGTCGTCGGTGACTGGTGGGTGATCGATGATCTCTCAATGATCTCATCAAGGAGAATCCACTTTTTCCACAAATCCAGTAACTGATGCCCTGCTTGAAAGCGTGCCCTTGTCAAGTCACCGTAGCAGTACTGTGACTCCAGCACTGGCACCACCATCGCCTCTCCAACCGCACTGCAACCGCACTGAGCCCCTCAATCCCAATAGATTGCCGTTCTGAAGCTCGCTGGTGGAAATGAGTTGTCGTCGGACTCGGAAGGAGCGAACAATGCGAGGTCGAGGTATGTCTTTCATCGTGAAACATCCCGCCACAAATGTTGACTGACTCGACGCCATGTACTAAGCCAGGTGATACCAATCAGTGCTCAATGATGATGTCCTACTAGCGATATAATATATGTCCTGTGTGGGAATGAAGTCGCGCAGATCGTCATCGTTGTACTCCCGAGCTTCAGAAGGACAGACATCGAGAGTAGCACGATTATTAAATGCGGTTTTCCTCTGTGCCTCTAAGACCTCGTTCTCAATTGGTTCGTGGGATGACTGCCACTGGGGATAGCGCTGCTTGTCCTTCTCCGGCTCCCTATGGTCCAGTCGGACCATCTGGATGTATTCAATAAAAATTCGCTTTGTGAACTGTTGTTGACGGAATGCCTCGAAGACATGGCCTGCCAGCACTGTTGCGGGGGGGCGAGCAAAAGTCCGATAGAAACTGATTTGTTGAATGGTGTCAAGGTTCCGCATGTGTATCACCAGTTTGGATCGCATGTGATCTGTGATGTGGGTCACTTCATATCCAGACCTAAGCTCATTTGGGTCCTTTCGATTGACGAGGCACAGATTGTGGGACATGCTGTCCGAGTCCGCTGCCAGCAATTGGAGCTTGTTCATAAATTCTTGGAGTTTTTGCAGGGAGAGATTATCCACAGTTTCCTCAAGGTCTTTCTTATAATCCTCCAGAGTCTCGAGAACTCTGGAAAATTATAAGAGAGACCTTGAGCCACGCAGATGCGTGGAGTTGGCCCAAGTGTGTCGTAGGCATTATTGACGGCATTTAATATATTTAACCCTGGATTAGGAGTACGCGACAACATACTCCTAATCCAAGGTTAAATACATTAAATGTTATCAATAATGCCTACACTTGGGCCAACTCCACGTAATGGGTAAGGATGTAACCCACAACCCACACTGGGCCTCATTTAAGGTCCACGGGTCCATGATGATGATGATTCCAGAGACCGTCTTGTGCAAGTGCGACCACCTTTCCTTGGAAGGCGAGGTGGTATATATGACGAAAAAGGGCGTCACTCTGGTAACATATTCCTCTGGGATCCTGTTCCGGAACTCGTGGGCATCAAGTAAAGTCCAGATAAGATCGTCCGAGTCGTAGTACGCCTCTAGGAAATTCGAGCCCATGAGATAGACGCCCTCTTCGACAAATATGTAAGGCTTTTTATTTTTGTGCGAGATGACTGGCCTCCGTTCAACAAGGCACCTGATCAGCACTGGCACATAATACAGTCACGGTCAGAGATTCTTCCCTGTGCAGAAGGTCAGCAGTAGTTGCATGACCACGACAATGGAGCTCACCGATCCATGGCTGTCCAGTGACCACAACCACTTGGGGTCTTCTTACACCCCCCCCCCTTCCTGGTTCTCAGTGAAAGTCTGGCGTGATGCCACGTTGAGAACCGATAAGCCTGTCACAGACGAGAAGTTCTATTTTGTTTTCTGAATATCCACATTCATAAGCTGATATTTTTAGATTCATACGATACGATGGTACGTCGAGGATACGTACGATACGTGATCATCGTTGAGGACCTCTACATCGAGCATCAATATCCGCAGCTAGTTTGGGTGAATGATACCATTGAGGGCATTAACACCCAATGGTTGGAACCCTTACTTCGATTTACTGTGGTGAAGAATCTCTATCTGTCCGAGGAATATGCGTTAGGTGTTACGGCCGCCCTGCAGGAGCTCATTGGGGGCAGAATAACAGAAGTATTGCCCAGCCTGCAGAATATATTCGTAGAGGAGCTCGAGCCATCGGGACCCTTGCAGGAAAACATCGGGCGGTTCGTCGCCGCGCGACAGCTCTCCAATCACCGTAGTATCGCCATTTCTGTCTGGGACAAAGATTCCAAAAGGAAGCGAATGTGATGCAGCTCGTAAGTTACAGCCCACACAGTCTTGCTTCACATTAATCTCGTATCATTCTAGCCGCAGAAGAAAAGCTTCCTGTTGCTCAACTCGTCTCGCCTCTTGCTTTACTTCATTTCTCCAGAAAATTTCCCCGTCTCTCCTTTCTCTCATCTATCAATCATATTAAGCACACATTTGTATCATGCTCCGTCTGACGCGTCCATGCACTTGCACGTGCACGCGCACGCATACGTTTTACCCGTACCCTCTAGCGTCGTTGTCTTACAGTACTGTATGTCAATTGGGGCTGGTTTCGGAAATTGAAACTCCGACTGTCGGCAACCAAGACCACGTTCACAACCAGAGGAAGGAAAGAGGTTCGTCCTGCGCAACGGGAATGTGAGATAAAGCTACATTAAATGGCCTGGTTGAAGGCTCACTCGAGAAGAGCTTTTTCGCGCGCGTTAGTCCAGATTGTTGGTGATCTTATAGATACAACCAGTCACAATCCATCATCAGCAGCAGAGCCAAGCGGGGGCTTCTTGTACTTGACACGCACTGCCATTTCCACCTGCTGTGGTACAGTAGGAGGCTTGTATCGTTCGCAGAGCAATCAATATCATGGGAGGGTTGATTATGCCCTGACTGACGTCGCTTGAGACAACCCCTCAGTAGATGAATCCACTTTCTTGTTCTGAGTGAATTCAAGTTAGATACGATGGGTCATTGAAACTGTTTGGCAAACGTACGAGCGACATCCCCATCTCGACACCCACTCCTGCTCAGAATCTTCTCAATTTCGGGGATGTCCCCAATGAAGAAACCCGAGCGTTTGATACATCAATCCAAGCTGGTGGGCGACGCAATGTACATCCAATCTGTGTGAAACCCACCATGAGCAAAACACACCCACAGTGCACCGCAAGACAGAAGAACGTGCGCTGGGGACAACTCACACCAAGTGCAATCCGCTAGTCTGCGCCGACGACTTCTACGCGAAACACGGGTTTCGGACCCTCGCACAATTCCTCGATCCCCGCACCACGCGTAACAACAGACCTGACGGCCTCCTTCAGCCTACGCTTTGCTTTTAATGTGCACAATAGAGCAAGGTTCGACGTGCAGATTGAACGCGAAAACCTGCATCGACATGCCGTCCTGCGCTGTACCGGCCATCTTCAGAAACGCAGGGTATGGCCGTAACTGATATGGCTCGCCATACAGCACGTCCGGTTTGCTTAAGAATGTTTCGGGGAAGGCATGAAGCTTGAAGCATTGGATGGGGGTTTGTGTAGCGTGGTATCGATTGAGCGTGAGGAGCGCGCCTGGGTAAGGTTGGGTCGAACAGCTCCGAAGTTGGAGCATATACTTGGTGAAACATTTTGAGTGTTCAGAGATTAGAGATAATATAAGAGGATTGGATGGTCGACGTACCTTGACTGATTTAAGAGAAGTAGATTCATACGGAACTTGAGTACAATAACCTCAACATGATGGGAAATGAGAAGTAGGGCTGTGTTTTGCAGTACACCACTGTAGACGCCGCCGCGCCGTCTCATCGTTGACTGTTGACCTCAGCTTAGGCTCTCAATACCGTATGTCAAGGAATGTCGACTTGCTTTACAGATCCAGCAACTAATAATATCTCAAATAGCCCTGCTTGTATAGTACCCCTCATCAAGTCACCACAGCAATACTGTACCCCAGCACCGCCATCACCTCTTTCATCATTCCTAGCCGCACTGAGCTCCTCAGTCCCAATAGATTGCCATTTTAAGGCTGGCAAAGAACCGACGACGGACTTGGAAGGAGCGAACAATGCGAGGTCGAGGTATGTCTTTCATCGTGAAACATTCCGCCACAAATGTTGACCGACTCGATGTCATGTACTAGACCAGATGATATCAATCAACATGCTCAATGATGATGTCCTACTAGCGATATTTGATTTCTGTGTTGCCTATGACGAAAATCAAAATACAAAAAGAGCGGTAGAGGCGTGGCAATTGCTGGTTCACGTGTGTAGACGATGGCGAAGCCTCGTTCTCCGATCACCACGTCGCTTGAATCTGCAACTTTGTTGTACACCGAAAACACCCACAAAGTATAAACTGGACATCTGGCCGGCCTTGCCTCTCATCGTTATGGGCAATACAGGCCAATCAGGCATGGGCATCATTGCAGCACTTGAGCATAGCAATCGCGTACGTCAAGTCATCCTCTGGAACTTTTCGGAAGTCTGTGCACCGATGCACGTATCATTCCCGGAGTTGACGGATCTGCGGCTTGCCGCACATTATAAAACACCACGAGTCATTCCCGATTCGTTCTTGGGTGGATCTGCCCCACGTCTACAACGCTTCGAATTGGATGGTATTCCATTTCCGGGATTGCCAAAACTACTTTTGTCTGCTACTCATCTCGTCTGCCTTGGGCTCTGGTATATCCCTCATTCCGGGTACATTTCACCAGAGGCGATGGTCGCTTCCCTCTCCGTGTTGTCCAGCCTCGAAAAACTTAGCTTTGGATTCCAATCTCTTGAATCTCGCCCCGACTTGGAAAGCCGGAGTCTGCCTCCACTGAAACGGTCTATCCTCCCTGCTCTTCACGAATTTAATTTCGAAGGCGTTACCGAATATTTAGAGGACCTCGTGACCTTGATCGATGCCCCTCAACTCAATAAATTTTATATAAGGTTCTTCTCTCAAGTCGCTTTTGACACCCCACGACTCGTCCAATTCATCAATCGTACACCAAGACTCAGGGAACGCGATGAAGCACATGTGCAATTCGGTAATATCACCGCCTGCGTCAAAGTTCTAGCTGGGTCCGGAACTCTTAAGATTAATTTATCAATCCCATGCGGAAGACCAGATCGGCTGCTTCGATCCATGGAGCAGGTCTGTAACTCCTCTTTGCACCCTCTTTCGACGGTTGAGGACCTCCACATCGGACATCAATATACGCGATTTGGATTTGTTTGGAAGAATGATGCCATTGAGAACACCTTATGGCTTGAACTCTTACTTCCATTTACCACGGTGAAAAATCTCTATCTATCCAAGGAATTCGCGTCACATGTCGCGATCGCCCTGCAAGAGCTCGTTGGGGATAGAATAACAGAAGTGTTGCCCGGCCTGCACAATATTATTATTGAAGGGCTCGAGCCATCGGGACCATTTCAGGAAAACATTGGGCAGTTCGTTGCCGCGCGACGCCTCTCCTGTCACCCTATTGTTATTTCACCCTGGGACAACAGTTCCAAAATGAGGCCAATGTGATGCAGCTCGTATGTTATAGCCCACCGTCTTGCTTTACATTCATTTCATCACTCTAGCCGCGCAAGAGCTCGCTGTTGCTCAACTCGCTTCGCCTCTTGCTTACTTGTTCATTTCTCCTGAAAATTTCACCGTCCCTCCCTTTCTCTCCTCCATCTACCGTTAACATTGTACCATACTTTGCCTGACACGTCCTCGCACACGCACTTTCAGGCCTATGTACTACCTGTATCGTCTTGTACCTTCTCTAGCGTCGAATGTTATGGCCGATTGACCCTGGTGTCGGAATCGAAACTCTGACCGAGATGACCCTTCACGCGCAGAGGAAGGAGAGGTTTGTCCATTTGGTGCGCAAGGTGGTCATGTAGCCTGCTCAATGGAAATGTGAGATATGGCTACATCAAATGTCCCGGTTATAGCTTGAAGCTTGAAGACTCGCTCAAGAGCACGGAAGGTGCGCATCGAACCAGATTGCTGGGTGATCTTATAGATACAACCAGTCACAATGCATTATCAGTAGAGCCAAGTGGGGTCTTGTACTTGACACGCACTATCATTTCTACATACTGCGGTAGGGGCTTGTATCGTTTGCAGAGTAATCAAGGCTTGATTTTGCACTGGCTGACGGCGCGTCAAGTCAACCCTCAGCTCAGGCCTCAGTCATAAATCCGCTTTCTTATACTGTCGGTGAATTCAAGTTAGATATAGTGGGTCGTCGAAACTGTTTGGCAAACGTACGAGCGACATGGAATCCCCATCTTGCCACCCTCTCTGGCTCGAAATCCTCTCAATTTCGGGATGCGCCCTGAAGAAACCCGAGTGCTTGATACATAGACTCAAGTTGGCGGAATAATAATGTACATCCAATCTGTGTGAAACCCATCATGAGCAAAACAACCACGCTAAACCGAAGAACGCGCTGGGAGTAACACACCAGGTGCAATCCACTTGTCTACGCGGACGTCCTCTACACGAAATACGAGTTTCGGACTTGCGTGATTCCTCAATCACTGCGCCACGCACAATAAGTTGTCTGATAGCATCCTTCAGTCTACGCTTTTCTTTTAATGCGCATGACAAAGCGAAGTTTGACGTGCAGATTGAACATGAGAACATGCATCCACATGCCGTCCTGCGCTGTTCCGGCCATCTTCGGAGGCGCAGGGAACGGCCGTAGCTGATATGGCTCGCCATACGGCACCTCCGGTTTGCCCAGGGATTCCTTAAAGAAGGCACAGAGCATCGGATGGGGGATTATGCGGCGTGAAGTGAGCGACTATCGTCGAATGAGCGTGAGGAGCGCGCCTGGGTCAGGTTGGGTCGGAAAGCTCCTTCGTTGGAGCGCATACTTAGTGAGTGTTCAGATAATATAAGAGGATTGGATGGTCGACGTACCTTGACTGATCTTTAGAGAAGTAAATGTTTCATATGGAACTTGAGTACGATAACCTCAACATGATGGGAAGTAAGCTTCGCACCTAGACACGGCCCGTCTGGGCCGCATCATCGATCTCATCGCCGCATCGCCGACTAGTTGACTGTTGACTATCTCTTACTGTAATACTGCATGTTGTTCCACATATCCTACAACTAATGATATACCGAATAGCCCTGCGAATTCTCGAAAGCATGCCCCTCATCAAGTCACCACAGAAATACGCTCACTGGTGGCAAAGAATCGTCCACGTCCGAGGAAGGCGAATGACGCGAGGTCGAGGTACGTCTCTCATTGTGAAACATCCCGCAACGGATGTTGACTGGCTCGATTCCATGTAGGCCAGGTGATACCAATCGACGTGCTCAATGATGATGTCCTACTAGCAATATTTGATTTCTGTGTTGCCTATGACGAAAATCAAGATAGAACGAAACAGGCGTGGCAATCTCTAGTTCATGTGTGTCAGCGATGGAGAAACCTCATTTTTGGGTCACTACGTCACTTGAATCTCCAACTTTGTTGTACACCGAAAACGCCCGCAAAAGACAAACTGAACATCTGGCCGGCCTTGCGTCTCATCGTTACGGGCAATACAGCCGAATCAGGCACGCACAATATCATTGCAGCACTCGGGCATAGCAATCGCGTATCTCAAGTCATCATCACAGACCTTTTGGGTTGTTGGTGGCATTTGGAAGAACTCTTGGCACCGATGCAGGTGCCATTCCCGGAGTTGACGGATCTGCGGCTCTTCGCATATGCTGAAACACCACGGGTCTTTCCCGATTCGTTCCTGGGTGGATCTACCCCACGTCTGCAATACGTCGAACTGAATGGCATTCCATTTCCGGGATTGCCAAAGCTACTTTTGTCTGCTAATCACCTTATCTACCTTCACCTTTCTAATATTCCTCCTTCTGGGTACATCTTACCCGAAGCGATGGTCACTGTCCTCTCCGCGTTGTCTAGCCTCGAAAGTCTTTTCCTTGGATTCCAGTCCCCTCGATTTCACCTTGACTGGGAAAGCCGAAGTCTGCCTCCACTAAACCACTCTATCCTCCCCGCTCTCGACAAATTTTGTTTCATAGGCGACACCGAATATTTAGAGGACCTCGTGACCTTCATCGATGCCCCTCAACTCAATTACTTTCATATAACGTTCTTCAGCCATTTCAATTTTGACACCCCACGACTTGTCCAATTCATTAATCGTACACCAACACTCAGGGCACTCGATGAAGCACATGTACAATTCAGTCATACCACCGCCAGCGTCGAACTTCCGGCCGGGTCCAGAACTCTTAAGATATCAATCCAGTGCAGAGAATCAGATCGGCTTTGGTCCATCGAGCAGGTCTGTAACTCCTCTTTGCACCCTCTTTCTACGGTTGAGGACCTCTACATCGAGCGTCAATATCCGCGACTATCTTGGTGGAATTTTGTTGGCAGAGAGAACACCCTATGGTTGGAACTCTTACTTCCGTTTACCGCGGTGAAGGATCTCTATCTATCCAAGGAATTCGCGCCAAGTATCGCGGCCGCCCTGCAAGAGCTTGTATGGGGAAGAATAACAAAAGTATTGCCCAGCCTGCAGAATATTTTCGTTGAGGGGCTCGAGCCATCGGGACCTTTCCAGGAAACCATTGGGCAGTTCGTTGCCGCGCGACAGCTCTCCTGGCACCCTATTGCCATCACTATCTGGGACAAAGACTCCAAAATGAGGCCATGTGATACAGCTCGTAAGTTACAGCCACACATTCTTGCTTCACATTCATCTTGTATCACTCTAGCCGCTCAAGACGAGTTGCCTATTGTTTAACTCGCCTCACCTCTTGCTTCCTTTTTCATTTCTCCTGAAAAATTCCCCGTCTCTTCCTTTCTCTCATCCATCTATCACGCATTGTATCATGCTCTTGTCTGACACGTCCTTGCACACGCACTTATACGCATACGTATTACCCGTACCCTCTCTGGCGTCGAGAGTCTTATATCATTTGTCGCTGGTTTAGAACGATAAATGAGACGATCCTAAGCAGTCATGTAGCCTGCACAACGGAGATGTGAGATAGGGCTACATTAAATGCCCTGGTTGAAGACTCGCTCAAGAGTCAAGAAGAGCACAGAAGGACACCACGACACCTACACGCGTCGAGTCAGATTGTTGGGTAATTCTATAGATACAACCAGTAATAATATGTGATGTGTTAGAGACGAACAGCTATGGAATATTCTCGAGTAGAACTAGTCCCTCGTGGAGCATGGTGAACCAGTCATTGCAGTAAAAAAAAAAGTGGGAAAGAAGCGAACCACGATCAACGACACGCGCAACGCCACGCCGAACGGTGTCCGTCGTGACGAGACACAAATGATGCGTTAGGAAGCCGATGGTGCGAAGTTCTCCAATACTGGTTTCATGCATAGAGAAGTATTGCCTGTTCGTCATTACTATCGTCAACAGATAAATACATAGCAAACTCATATGTATACGTACCAATGATACCCTGATTATAATTATGTGAACCATCAGAACATAACAATTAAACCAGAGAAAGAAGTGAGATTAGAGAGTAGCGGCGAGTTCAGAGAGAGCAAAGAAGGAAAGAGGAGGCACACCAAAGAGAAACGAAGTAAATTTACCCGCGTTGCCATCGGAAATTGAGCGCCAAAGGCGCCTTGGGATTGAATAGATATACACGCGATCATGGGGGATATTGCGCGATTGAATTAGCACCAGTACGCCCTGCACGTAGTAATTTATTCAAGATGCTCCTGGCGGTAGCGGGAGAAGACTCAGAAGAATCGTGGGTGGAGTGAGCGACCACTG
The DNA here is from genome assembly GCA_022884055.1 of Russula griseocarnosa. Taxonomy (NCBI): domain Eukaryota; kingdom Fungi; phylum Basidiomycota; class Agaricomycetes; order Russulales; family Russulaceae; genus Russula; species Russula griseocarnosa. The sequence goes on from JAGKRU010000052.1 coordinate 231,809, forward strand.
TCGATTGAGCGTGAGAAGCGCGCTTGGGTAAGGTTGGGTCGAACAGCTCCATGGTTGGAGCACATACTTGGTGAATGTTCAGAGATTCAAAGGTTCAGAGATTAGAGATAATATAAGAGGAGTGGATGGTCGACGTACCTTGACTGACTTAAGAGAAAGTAAATGTTCATACGGAACTTGAGTACGATAACCCCAACATGATGGGAAGTATGCTGCAGCACCCTAGACACGGCCCGTCTGCGCCGTCTCATCGATCCGATCTATCAACACTGTGACTTAGTTGATGTTGACCAATTGACCTCTTATTGTAATACCGCATGTTAAGAAAACTCTACTTGCTTCACAGATCCAGCAACTAATGATATATCGAATAGCCCTGCGCATGCTCAAAAGCATGCCCCTCGTCCAGTCACCGGCGCGGAAATACGCTCGCCGGTGGCAAAGAATCGTCCTCGTCCTCGGAAGACGAATGATACGAGATCGAGGTATGTTTCTCATTGTGAAATATCCCGCAATTGACTGAGTCGATGACATGTAGTCCGGGTGACACCAATCGACGTCCTCAATGATGATGTCCTACTAGTGATATTTGATTTCTGTGTTGCCTACGACGAAAATCAAGATAGAACGAAACAGGCGTGGCAATCTCTGGTTCATGTGTATCAGCGATGGAGAAACCTTATTTTTGGATCACCACGTCGCTTGAAACTGCAACTTTGTTGTACACCGAAAACGCCCGCAAAAGACAAACTGACATCTGGCCGGCCTTGCGTCTCATCGTTACGGGCAATACAGCCGAATCAGACACGCACAACATCATTGCAGCACTCGGGCAGAGCAATCGCGTATGCCAAGTCATCGTGGACTTTTCGGGTTGGCATTCGGAAGAAGTCTTGGCACCGATGCAGGCGCCATTCCCGGAGTCGATGTATCTGCGGCTCTCTGCATATAGTGAAACACCATGGGTCCTTGGTGATTCGTTCTTGGGTGGATCTGCCCCACGTCTGCAACACGTTGAATTGGATGCCATTCCATTTCCGGGATTGCCAAAGCTACTTTTGTCTGCTAATCACCTTATCTACCTTCACCTTTCTAATATTCCTCCTTCTGGGTACATTTTACCCGAAGCGATGGTCACTCTTTTCTCCTTGTTGTCCAGCCTCGAAAGTCTTTTCCTTGGATTCCAATCCACTCGATTTCGCCTTGAATGGGAAAGCCGAAGTCTGCCTCCACTAAACCACTCTATCCTCCCCGCCCTCGACGAATTTTGTTTCATAGGCGATACTAAATATTTAGAGGACCTCGTGACCTTCATCGATGCCCCTCAACTCAATTACTTTCATATAACTTTCTTCAGTCAATTCGATTTCCATACCCCACGACTCGTTCAATTCATCAATCGTACACCAACACTCAGGGCATTCGATGAAGCACATGTGCGATTCGGTCGTACCACCGCCAGCGTCGAACTTCCGGCCAGGTCCAGAACTCTCAAGATATCAATTTCATTCAGAGAACCAGATCGGCTTCGGTTCATGGAGCAGGTCTGTAACTCCTCTTTGCATCCTCTTTCTACGGTTGAGGACCTCTACATCGAGAGTCAATATTCGCGAATAGTTTGGAAGAATGAGAGCACTTTATGGTTGGAACTCTTACTTCTATTTACCGCGGTGAAGAATCTCTATCAATCTAAGAAATTCGCGCCAGCTATTGCGGCCGCCCTGCAAGAGCTCGTTGGGGGAAGAATAACAGAAAAGTTGCTCAGCCTGCAGAATATTTTCGTTGAGGGGCTCGAGCCATTGGGACCTTTCCAGGAAAACATTGGGCGGTTCGTTGCCGCGCGACAGCTCTCCGATCACCCTGTCACCATTTCTGTCTGGCGCAATTATCCCGTGAACCAATGGTGATGGCTCGTAGGTTACAACTCACACAACCTTGCTTCAATTCACATTCATCTCTCGTCACTCTAGCCGTGCAAGAAGAGCTTCCTGTTGCTCAACTTGCCTCACCTTGCCTCTTGCTTACTTCATTTCTCCTAAATAACTTCCCTTTCTCCCTTTCTCTCATCCATCTGTCATGCATTGTATCGTGCTCTGTCTGACACGTCCTTGCATCCTTGCACACGTACTTACACGCATATATATTACTCGTACCCTCTCTATCATCCAATGTCGAATGTCAATTGGCGCTGGTTTTGGAAATTGAAACTCTGACCGAGACGGTCAAGGAGACGATCCTTCATGCTCAGAGGAAGGAGAGGTTCGTCCTTGGTGCGCCAGGCTGTCATGTAGCCTGCTCGACGGAGATGTAAGATAGGGCGACATTAAATGCCCTGGTTGAACGTCGAAGACTCGCTCAAGAAGAGCACGGAAAGACACCATGACACTTACGTGCGTCGAATCAGTTTGTTGGGTAAACCTATAGATACAACCGATCACAACACATCATCAGTAGGCCAAGCGGGGCCAGGCAAGCCCATGATTAACGGTCTCAGCTACCGCGCCAGGATGTGTATGCTATGTGTGAGAGACGAATAGCATACGCTACTACGGAATTTTCTCGAGCGGAACTACAGTAATACTGCCGTCCCTTGTGGAGCACATTCAATTTGAGCCAGTCCGAGTCATCGCGGGAAAAAAGGCGTGAAAGAAGTAAACCACGATTGACGACGATGCGCTACGGCACGCTGAACGGTGTCTGTCGTGAATGCACGGGACCCAAATGACGCGTTAGGAAGCCAAAGGCGCGGAGTTCGGTTTCATGGACTCGGAGGATAGTGACCTCAAAACAAGTACGTACGATATGAGGGCTACAGCGCTACAGTACTGCACTCTCTCTCTGGCCCGCTTTCGAGGCAAGCACATATGCACATGGATTAGCTATACTGTAGTGAACGCTCGTGTATGAATAGTCCGCGTCGGAGCGCCCGCCTCACGTGTCAAACTTCAACTTCTCATTTTTCTCTCCTCTCATTGCCTCGCATCAACACCAAAACCGACCATTGGTCTTCAAATTTGCTTCAACCACCGGCGCAAGATACCGGCGAACAAATACCCTCCCTTTCCCTTGCCTGTTGGCAGTAGTCTCGGTGCTTCGTATAATCCCGTGGCTGTGGGCAATCTGAAGCAACCGGTTCTCCCCTACCATCCCAGCACCGAATCCTCATCAATCTGCCGCTCTCAGTTGTATGTCAAGCGAAACTCACACGGTGCATCAATAACTAACGAAGTCACAGATAGCTCAGCTAAAAGGCGTGCCCCTCGTCAGATATCTCCACCACTCCAGTGCCACCTTCGCCTCCATTTCCTGCCCCCTTGGATATAGACTCCAATAAATCGCTGTTCCGAAGGCTTGCTTATGGGAGAGAATCGTCGCAGGACTTGGAAGAAACGAACCGAACGAAGTCGGAGTATGTCTTTCATTGCGCGACGTCCCGCAATAACTACTGACGTGATGCGATATAGGCCAGGTGATACGGATTGACGTACTCCCGGATGACGTCCTACTTGAAATATTCGATTTCTTTATGAATATGAATCCATCACATATAGAGGCATGGCAATCGCTGGTTCACGTGTGTCAACGATGGAGAAGTCTTGTTTTTCAGTCACCACGTCGCCTGAATCTGCAGCTTTATTGTACACCCAAAACACCCACAAGGGCAACACTGGACGTCTGGCCAGCCTTGCCTCTCATCGTTGACGGCAGTATGGCTATCGCATCAGGCACGGACAACATTATCGCAGCACTTGAGCATAGCAGTCGCGTATGTCAAGTCGACCTCTTGAATCTCGCAGGTTTGAAATTGGACAAAGTCTTAGCTGCAATGCAGGAGCCATTCCCGGAGTTGACTTATCTGCGGCTCTGGTCGCATGATGAAACAACATCAGTCATTCCGGATTCATTCTTGGATGGATCTGCCCCATGTCTGCAATACTTCTCGCTGTCCGGCATTTTATTTCCGGGATTGCCAAAGCTTCCTTTATCTGCCAATCACCTTGTCAACCTTCGACTCTTTAATACTCCTCATTCCGGGTACATTTCACCGGAAGCGATGGTCACCCTCCTCTGCGCTTTGTCCAGCCTCGAAAAACTCTACCTTGGATTCCGATCTCCTCAATCTCGCCCTGACTTGGAAAGCAGAAGCCTGCCTCCACCCAAACGCTCTATCCTCCCTGCTCTCAGGATTCTTGATTTCAAAGGCGTTACCGAATATTTAGAGAAGTTCTTGACCTGCATCGATGCCCCTCAACTTGATGAAATGGATATAACTTTCTTCAATCAAATTGATTTTGACTGCCCACGACTCGTCCAATCCATCAATCATATACCCCAATTCAGGAAACGCGATGCGCGTGTGCAATTCGATAATAACTTCGCCCGCGTCGGACTTCCACTAGGGCCCGGGGCTTTTAAGATATCAATCTCATGCAGAGAACCGGATTGGCAGCTTTCATCCATCGAGCAAATCTGTAACTCCTCTTTGCACCCCCTTTCCACGGTAGAGAACCTTTACATCGTGCATGGATATAGGCGACTAGCTTGGAAGAATGATGCCATCGAAAATTCCTTATGGTTGCAACTCTTACTTCCATTTACCATGGTGAAGAATCTCTACCTATCCAAGGAATCTGCGCCAGGTATCGCGGCCGCCCTGCAAGAGCTCGTTGGGGACAGAATAACTGAAGTATTACCCAGCCTGCAGAATATTTGCGTTGAGGTGATCCAGCTATTGCCTTTCCGGAGGAGTATTGCGCAGTTCGTTGCTACGCGACAGCTCTCCGATCACCCTGTCACCATTTCTGTCTGGAACAATTATCCCGTGAGCCAATGGTGATGCAGCTTGTAAGTTACAGCCCACGCAGTTACTTTCACACTCATATTCCATCACTCTAGCCGCGCAAGATGAGCTTGCTGTTGCTCAACTCGTCTCACTTGCTTGTACATTTCTCCTGATTTCTCCTGAATTTTTCCCCGTCCCTTGCTTTCTCTCCTCAATGTATCGCACGTTATCTCTGTCTAACACATCCTCGCACATGTACTTTCAGGCATACACCTACTTGTATCGTCTTATACCCTCTCTAGCGTTGAATATTTTATGTCGCTTGGCGCTGGTTTTGGAAATCGAAACTCTGACCGAGACTATCCTTCATGCCCAGAGGAAGGAGAATATCCCTTGTTGAAGACTCGCCCAAGAAGAGCACCGAAGGCTTTTGCGCGCGTCGAACCGGATTGTTGGGTGATCCTATTGGGTGACCCTATCAATACAACCAGACACAAAGCATCATCAGCGGCAAGATCAGCGGAGCCAAGCGGGGCCAGGTGAGTCCATGACTGACAGGCCCAGCTGTCACCCCAGGATGTGTACGCGATGTGGTCGCCTGCGAGAGAAGAGCAGCTATGGAATCTTCTCGAGGGGAACTTATATAATAGTTCCCTTGCGGAGCACAGTGAGCCAGTCATTGCGGGAAAAGGCGGGAAAGAGACGAACCACGATCGGCAACGACACGCTGCGCCATGACGAGCGGTGTCTGTCGTGAATCACGGGGTCCAAATGATGCGCTAGGAAGCCGAGGGCGTGAAGTTCTCCAGCACCGATCTCATAAGGGATCGTCGCCTCTTCGTCATTATCATCGGCAACCAAGGGGATGGTGGGATTAAAATCAAGTACTGAGGTGAGGATAGAACTTTTTTATTTCAGCCCCCCCCCCCCCCCCTTTCCTTCTCAAAGTAGTATCTTTTTCCCACATAAGTTTTTTTTTTCCAGAATAAATATTGACACATTCAGAGGGGGTAGAGGAGCATTATTGGCTGGTCACGCAGGACTCCGTGGGGTGTGTAACTTTGAAAGGATGCCCATCTAGGTCATATCTTTGCAGACCTCACGCTGATAAGTCCGCGTGCAAGTGCAGTGGTGTCGGGAAAGAAAGGGAAGGGGGCTGCACTGAGTCAGATGAATTCTGGTCTTGCAGCACTTAATACATAAGCTAAGCTCGCATGTACAGTATACGTACCAATGATGCCAAAACCAAACAACCATGAGAACTTTGACATAGACGGAGAAAAAGTGAGCCTCTGCCTCTGAATTACTCAATGAGCCTTGGCTGCGGGAGCCGAGTCCATTTTCAACTGAGGCAGCAGAAACTCGATGTCCTTCACCCGAACCGGGCCGAACGGAGACGGCGAGGGCCCGGGTAGTTTGGCTGCGCATCAATAATGAAGCAGTGAAGCAGTGAGGTTGATGCGAGATGAGGCCATGAGGACTTGTTCGGGGAGCATAGTACTGAGCGGGCGGCTATCAAGCGGCGTGCTTATCTTCTCTTTTATTGTCGCACTTCCCCGATGGGTAGCGTCATGAGTTGCCTCTACTCGTCTTTTCGAGGTCGTTTTCTCTTCGTTATAGCTTACTGTGTTTGTTCTCTGTTGGGTTCTCTGTTGTAGATGCCCATGTTTCGACAAATATTGGACAAAGTTATCATATTATTTGGATGATTGGATCAGATCATTCCATCTGGGTCAGACAAGGTACAGTAATCACAAAAAAGAATTGAGCGATGCGTCGCATGTCTGATGAGGACGTGTTTTAAAGTCCGCGACAATGCCGTCGTGCTGTTCGAAAACATTTTCGAGATCTTGGCCTTAAAACAGGGCTCAAACGAAAAGCTAAAACGGCTTCAAAACAGTTTACTGTGATCTCCATCAGCACCGTAAGCGCTTCAGATACTGCCCATGTCCAGTTCTTTTTCGGCGTCTTGCTGGTTTATACGTAGAAAGTTCCCAGACCCTCCATCGCTGACAGCCACTGGCAGTGTACGTTCTTCGCGGTTAGCCAAGCTGTCATCAGACACGTGGGATGCGTTCCGCACTGTACTAGTAGGATGTAAGTTAGGACGGAGCTAGGTACAGTACATAATGATAAGGAAAACGGGCCCTGGGTGTACGTGTGTGCCTGTAACATGAAGGTGAAATGTGTCCCGACTCCCGAGCACGCATCAAAAATAGAGTTGGGAGACAGCTCACCTGATGCCGGAATATTCCTGCCGCGGCCATCCAACACCGCTCGCTGTTGTAAACTTTCTACCAACTGCACATTTCCCGCACGACCTAGAGCCTAGATAAAACCCATATCATTCACCTCCGAGTCGTGGGGATATCTCAGAATGGTCGTTTTTAACCAGGAGTCCCTGATTGAGGAGCAAATTGAGGAACATATGATACTCTTGGTCCGGTCCGGGATTGACACATGTCACCGCAATTGGATATCTCATTTCCTGCAGAGCGCGCGCGGTGCGGCGCAACCGGTACTTGTATGGGCGGTCACAGCCAGCCAGGAGTATTTCAAAAGAGTTATAGCGTGAACGCACACATGTCCAAGGCGCTTTCACATCTGTGCCCACTTTGCGTGTCCTGTCAAGAGCTATGCCCTCCCAACTAAAGAGGACGTCCCGTGTTACTCCTCGTCGTCCTTTAAGGTCAACCATGCCAGGAGATCCTATAGAGTTACAATGTAAGTCCTGCATATAGGCCAGAATTCCGACCATAATCTTCCCACGATACGGGTAATTGACGATATCTTTGGTTGGTTTTCTGCCCTTCAGCCGACCCAGCGGGCAGTGCGGACACTACTCATGATCAGTCCTTATCCGGGACTATTTTTACCCACATCCGCAAGGGGGTGCAAGTACCTCGATCGTCGTCAGACAAGGTCATTCAATCCCTACGGGAGGAGCTCCCAACCCGCCCCCAAGAGGCATCCCTCGCGCTGGCCAGCGCCCTTCTCACTCGCTTCGTTTTCGAATCACATTCAACGGATGATTGCGAGGAGGGCATCGCTGTTTTGGACAAGCTCATTGCGTCCATCCCTTCCAAGGATAACGCAGATCAACTTCGTGCCCAGGCCGCCGAGATAATCGCGTTGCTTGCCCTCGCGCGGTCGATTATCTTTTCAGATCCAGGATATTCAGAGGAGGCTATTCTCCGCTGTCGCACCGCGCTCAGCCTTTCCTCTCTTGACGAACAGCTTCGTGTCGTCCTCACTCAAGCCCTAGCCATCCACGCGGAGCAACGCTTCAAATACTTTGGTCTCGTTGATGGCCTACAAGAGGCGATCACCCTTGTTCCGGAGATTGTCAACCTCCTAACTTCCGGAGAAGGCGTGGGTGGGTTGTACTCCAGTAAACGTGCTTATTCAACTGGCACTGTGGTGGAAAAAATCGAGCACCTCGAAGGACTTCTCCTGGGAACCACGAGCGGGTCGCCATGTCATAGAACATACCTCGAGGATCTCGCGTGCTGGTATGACACCAAGTTCTCCCGAACAGGCGACCTGCCAGATATCGAGATGGCAATACGATACCGACGAATGTTACTCAGCCCGCCCTACTCGGATCATCCATTTGTATTCATTCCCGCTAGCTTCTTGTGCGATGATCTCTTCATCGCGTTTCAACGCACTGGCTCTGTGGACTATCTTGACGAATCAATCATTCTCTACCGCAACCTCCTTACGATGCAGGGTGCAAAGGCTCTCCACTTTGCTATACTTCGACGGCTTGTTCCTTCATTATGTATTCGCTATCGCAGGTTTCGTCGTAGGCAAGATCTAGATGAAATGATGCGTCTATTTTCCATGGCCATCGACGATAGATACGGGAGCGTGGCAGACCGATTCAAGTTTTCCTGTCTCTGGGCGTTCTTTGCACGGCATTTCGGGCACTCCTCCATTTTCTCCGCATATGAGAGCGCGATGTCACTATCGCACTCTTCTCTGGCCCTCGCGCCAACTGTACATGTCCAACACGCTCGACTCGTCGGAATGGGCGGAGCTTGCGAGAGAATGCCGTTAGACTACGCATCGTATCAGATCGGCACAGGTCGCGTGGAACAGGCCATCGAGACGCTGGAACGAGGGAGGGCCCTGCTCTGGTCCGAAATGCGTGGTTTCCGCTCGTCAATTGACCAACCTATCAGCTCCTACCATCTATTGGCAGAACGATTAACCTCCCTCAACCGCGAGCTCGAGACGTTAACCGTTTCTGCTACGCTAGGCGTGGATGTGGATGACGGCAGCAGAGTCGGAGGTCTCGAAGGGAACCGGATGGACCCGTTCTGTCGTCTCGTGACGAAACAGCGAAATCTTTCAAAGGAGCGCGATGTTCTTGTTTCGCAAATTCGAAGCTTGCCCGGCTTCGGGAACTTCTTATCACCACCTTCATTCGATGCGCTCCGTTCTGTGGCTTCTCATGGACCAGTCATCATCATCAACCATTCCAAATGGCGTTCCGACATTCTCATCCTCCTTCATAACTCTCCGCCCTCCCTCATCCCCACGCCTAGCGATTTTTATGATCGAGCGAATAGACTGAAGGACCAATTATTGACCGCACGACGGGGGCGCGGTGATGTTCTCTCTACGACGTCGCATGCATGCACAGTTCGCTCTGTGCTCGCAGAACTGTACGCGCTTGTTGGCCGGCCGGTCCTCGAGAGACTCCGCGCCTTGGGCATCCCAGAGCAGTCTCGGGTTTGGTGGTGTCCGACATCCGCATTCTGTTTTCTTCCGCTCCATGCCATGGGTCCGATTCCATCGGCGGATGGCACCGGAACCGAGCAGTATTTCTGCGACCTCTACATCCCTTCGTATACACCTACGCTCTCTGCGCTCATCGAATCTCGTAAACCTATCGCTCCACGACCGCCGTCGGGTCGATGGTGGCAACGTTCACAACGTCCACCGCTACTCCTGGTAGCATATCACGAAAACAATCTCGGTGGAATGCGGAAGGAGATCAAGACGATACAGGGACTCAGTCGTACGAAAGTGAAAAGCCTCGTTGGGAAGAAGGCGACCAAGGCGGCAGTCATAGACGGCCTCGAGCAACACCGTTTTGCCCACATTGCGGGCTCCGTCAAACTGGTGCCCGGACGACCATTCGACGCACCATTCCGGCTGCACGAAGATGATCGATTAACGCTACTCGACATCGCCAGATGTCGTTTTCCCTCCGCCGAATTCGCCTTTTTATCCGCTTCGCATACCGCCGAGTTCACCGGCCCGAGCCACCCGGATGAGGCGCTCCACCTCACGGCTGCGATGCTGCACTGCGGTTTCCGCAGCGTCGTCGGGACCATGTGGGCTATGGCCGATATGGACGGTAGGGACCTCTGCAAGCGGTTTTATAAGTTGATGTTTGAGGAGAAGAAGTCGAAGGGGGGGCAGCAGCAGCAGGTGGGAGTACACTATCACGAACGAGCTGCTAAGGCATTGCGGGATGCCGTGCAGAAATTACGCAAAAAGAAAGGCGTCACTGTGGATTGTTGGGTGACGTACGTCCATTATGGGGCATGACCAATTACTTCTCTTTTCTATCATACTACATAGCCTCCGAAGGGTTGTAATGTCAGGTAAGTCCCGATTTTTGACCTTTTTTCGCGCGATCGTGGCGCTAACTGTCCTTACAGAATGTACTGTACCGGTGTGGGTTTGTTTGCATTAGGACACTGTACGTACGTGTACGTCGTATGGGTATCCAAGTTGTATGTAATCGCATGCTTGTCTTGTTGCTTTTAGTCATGTTTATGGTCATGGACTTGTAGTAACTTACAGTAGGCTCGCTCATTGATCCATCATTTACTGTATTCTTGAGGTAATATACTATCACTGTCACAAAAGGACTCAATGTCTATATTTCGTCTAAGTACTGTAGTACATGTTTTCTGTAGAAGAGATCCACGTGACAGCATCATCGATGGATAGACGTATGATGTATGACGCAACATTCAATTCCAATGTGTCACTTTCCTCCCGACCCTCACGCTCCCCTGAAACGGCAATCCCGTCAACACCATCCCAGTACCTATGACATCTTCGTTTTCCGCTCGTCTTCTTCCTCCTCCTGCCACAACTCCATCGCCATCGCCATCACTATCGCCATCAGGCTCCTGACCGATCGATAACCCATCAATCTTCACGCCAACAGCAGTGACACCATCGATGCCGGCGACGGCACCATCCCCAGGCCCAAAAATAACTTTGGCTACGAATTGGCCGAATTCGCGCTGGCGCCCTGGTAGAACTTCGAACGGTACGTCAGAGAACCACGCGGTTATGCTTAACGTCGTGTTGCCTCGCTCGTTCCAATCGCGTCGGGGGGTGGTCGGCGCGCTCGTTGTGCGGAGCCACACGCTTGGGCGTATGCGCGCGAAGGCGCGTGGTGGGAGCGGGTTGGGGAGGGGACGCGCTGGCGGCAGTTCGTCGTCATCGTCGCTATTGACGGCTGTGACGACGGGGTGGTGTTCAGTCATGTCTTGTGCTAATAATGATGTTGTGAATGGTAGTGGTGATGATGGTGCTGTGATAGAGACTGGCCCGTCATAAATGAGGGCGTCTGGGTGAAGGCGGTTGATGAGCAGGGTGACGTCCATGCCTTCAGGCATCGCGATTCGCGCATGTACTGTCCCGCTGGCCAGGATGGTTGTTCCCGACGCGCCAATCTTCATGTCCTTGAACGTGACGTTCCGCAGCATCTCTGGCCGCGGATGGGGCGCGGGAAACTTTGTGTGTGCGGTGTAGCTGGAGAAGAGTTCGAATGGTGAGGTGATTGAGATTGGGTGGTCGACGCCGGAGAGGTAATCGGAGATAAGAGATGAGAGAGCAGGAGCCGCGGATGGGGCAATGGGGAGGACATTGCCATGGAGGGAGAGAGTGATATTCGGATGAGTGAGGGCGAACGGCTCTGCTGTAACTGATACGAGTGGGATGGATGACTCGTCTACCTGAGACGGGACAGAGACGACGAAGGGAAGAGGTGGAGAGGTGAAGGCTATCACCGGGGGGACAGGGTTGACGACAGTCGCTTCTGCGTTAATGATGAGATTGTGGTCATGTGAGGAGGAAAGAGAGAAGTGAGACAGGTGAACGAGATCGGAAATTGACGGTAGAGGTTCATCATGGCCAGAGTTCGGGAGGCCAGGGAGGGCGGGTACTAGATGACTGTGAGAGCCGTCACGGAATAGCGGTGAATGAAGAAAAGACCAACTTACTCTTCACGTTGAGTCCGACGGTTACATCCGACCTATCGATCTTAAGCGCATTTCGCCAGGTAGGGTGTTGTAGGCTGCCGCCTTGAATGTCAGCTCTGCCCACAGTAGCCTGAGCGATGGCAAAACCACGTCGCCAGCTCTCACGTGCAAAGCGGAGCCAAGCGGAGACGTTGTGGGACGGATGGATGTGAACAGGCAGGGACATAGGGGTCAACCAGGAAGCATCGTCTGGGGGAATTGCGGTGAGAGGAATCTGAAATGGGGGAATTTCGATGGAAGCGAGAAGTACTGAGGGATCGTATTGGGCGGAGATGTTGACGAGGAGAGAGTAAGGGAGACCACATCGAGGTTGCGGATGCCCCAGCGGCCAATTGCCTTCCATGCGTCAAGCCAAAAGTTGTCGCCATCATCGGGTTTTACACCTATGACTGTGCCTGCATCGAAACCGACATGGCCATCGAGTCTTAACCATACGTCGCCATGCATGGAGACATTGAGCACGTCAATGGCATCCGGGCCGCGAAACACGAGGCCATTATTCAAGATGTCATCATTGGACAGGTGCGATGCTTTGGCTGCGTAAGAATAAGCGAGAGAGACTAGCAGTAGTACGAGGAGGATAGAGATGGAAAGTGTGATAAGAAATACGGTGGTGAGGGTGGATAGCAAGCTGCCGCTGCGATTGGAATGACTGGCGGTCTCTAGGTTGTCGTTGTCGGTATGAATGACATAGGATCGGGAGCCAAGCAAGGGCGAGGTTTCCGTCGGCTCTTGATCGACGGATGAGTCGCCCTGCCTTGCCTTTCCCTTGTAATTGTCTCTCGGGCGGGGACTTTGCTCACGTTGTTGTGAGTTCATTTGGGAGGTGAGATGCGTCAACCCTAGACTAGGGGCTAATGGAGCATGCATGTGATCAGTTCCCACGGGTGATTACTGAGTCGCCAGTCCCCCAGAAGATCAGCCTTGTCCTGTCCCTGTGCGTTGCTTCATTTCTACCATATCTATTCTCCTTCCTCCGCACTATCTTCTTCCATAGACACCATCCTATCTCCACATTTTTCACTGACGGCTAATGGCTGCCACTCCTCATTCCCCAATACATCGAACACCGTCATCCAGCAGACAAGCAGAGGATGACGAATTGAGGCCTTACGTTGTGGTCAGTGAACTTGGTAAGGGGAGCTTTGCAACTGTTTACAAAGGATACAACGAAGTGCGTCACTATCGCGCGCGTTCTCTCATAATTGCGTGTTCATAATATAGCGAATTATTAGGAGTCGCGTCATGAAGTCGCAATCAAGACTGTTAGTCGTAGCAATCTCTCCACGAAGCTTGTTGAGAATCTACAAAGCGAAATCGACATTCTCAAATCGCTATCCCATAGGCATATTACCAAATTGATTGATATCGTCGTATGTTGCATCCTCTCCCATAATCGGGTTCTCCCGTTGATAGTACCTGAAGCGCGCTGAGCGCAACATATACCTTATCATGGAATACTGTTCTGGCGGCGATCTAACCAACTATATCAAGAAGCGGGGCCGCGTAGAAAATCTCCAATATATCCCCGAACCCGGCGCTGCACCCCAGTATTATCCACATCCTAGGACAGGAGGTCTTGCCGAGATTGTCGTCCGCAGTTTCTTGAGGCAACTTGGTGCGAACTGACCTCCCTCATTTGAGTCGAATCTTGACGCGCTTTTATTCGTAGCACGTGCACTCAAGTTCTTGCGGCAACGAAATTTAATTCACCGTGATATCAAGCCCCAGAACTTGCTTTTATGCCCCCCAGGTAGCGATGACCTGGCTCGTGGACACCCCTTTGGCGTTCCTTTACTTAAAGTGGCCGATTTTGGTTTTGCGCGATCCCTTCCTAATGCCATGATGGCAGAGACCCTCTGCGGGTCACCGTAAGTTTCTCTCCGTGCTTGGGTCGCAACTTAAAATCGATATCTCTTCTCCTTTTAGGCTGTATATGGCACCGGAGATCCTTAGCAGTCAGAAATACGACGCCAAGGCAGATCTCTGGTCCGTGGGTACTGTGCTTTATGAAACATCCGTTGGCAAACCTCCCTTTCGTGCTTCCAATCATCTCGAGCTTTTAAGGAAGATTGAACATTCCAAGGGAATCAAATTCCCTGACGAAGACCCTACTCATCAGCCGCGTCCGGGTGAGGACCCACCCCAAGTGGTTTCTCGAGACATTAAGACGCTCATCCGCGCGCTCTTGAGGCGCAACCCCGCCGAGCGCGCGAGTTTCGAAGAGTTTTTCAAGAGCGAAGCCATGACAAACTCCAAATTCCCCCGGCCAGTTCCCGCGAAGCCACCTTCACCACCACCGAATGAGCCAGTGGATGATGGTAGGATCCCTGAACATCACATGCAGATTCCACCAGAGGTTTTAGACCCCCGGGCGATGATTCCGCCAAGCAAGTTCAACTTTAGAAAGCGGGAGAGTGATGTGACATCTCCTTCTCAAGAGGGTTCGCCTTCAAGGTAAGTGATCGACAGCACGGCATGTGACGTCGGTCTTAACGTTCTCTCACTTTAGCCCGCCCAGAGAACTTGGCATGGAACAAGCTCCCGCAGTCGCCCCTGCGACATTGCACTTATCACCATTTCCCGTCTCTCGACCTGTCCTGCGACCATTGTCAACAGAAGGATCAGTCATCCCCGGAGAGACAGAAGAGGACGGTCTACTCCGACGGGAATACGTTCTTGTTGGAGATATACAAGCTGTTGAGTTTAATCGGGCAGTAGACGGTTAGCAGACTACACAAATGTGTCTCCTGTCCCACAGCTCAGACTATTTTCACAGAGATCAACGCCGCCCGGCGTCGGCCTCTCCTTGACCGTCGTGCACCCCTGACACCCGCCTCCGCAAATGACGCCAAGCGTTCCCCCGATCTTCAGCATCCCCCACCTGAATCACCATCGGCCTTGACATTTCCTCCACCACAGAATCCAGGTAGCGTGCCAATCCCAACGGGTCGATCAGCGACAAACGCTCTCTCGCGTGCCCTGACCCTTGCGTCGAAAAAGCTCTTCGGTGCAAGCATGAGCAGTCCGCATTCACCACCACACTTCACCGCCTACGTGAACGGACAGGGAATGGGGTCGTCATCATCTCCCCGGATGCGTACGCAGAGCATGGGCGGTGAAGGCAATGTGGAGATTGACCCCGTGGAGGATGTATTACTGGGAGGGCTGGAACACCTGGCGCAGAAGACTCACGTGATCACGCGGTGGGCAGATGAGATGTATGAATTTGTGAAGAGCGTGCCACAGAGTGCGTCTTTTCTGCTTGTTACTTTCTTGGCGCCGCTTGCTGATTGATGGTGGTTAGAACCGCTGCCGGATCCAAGCAAGTTCGCTCCGCGCGAGGGCGAGAACGAAAAGCACGCAGCGCGTCGACGGAACGCGGACGTGCAGGCAGAATATAACGCTGTGACGTGCGTTGCGATATACATGCTGGTGATGCAGTTCTCTCAGGAGGGAATCGATGAGTTGCGCAAGTACCAAGAACATATGGAAATGCGCCATCCTGAAGGCGACTTTGTGGTTTCTGATGGCTTTGATGAAGGTACGCTGGGGTCATTCCAAGGAGGTTTAGTCGAAGTGTTTTTGCTAATGTCTGTGGTGGCGGTATAGCGTTAACCTGGTTCAAGGATCACTTCCTACGATGTAATGATCGTGCTGCACTCGTCAAGACGTGGTTGCCCGCCCAATACACAGGGCCGTCCACCTGGGTCGACGAGCTCGTCTACAATCGTGCGCTCACCCTGGTATGCAGTCATTCCCTCCCATCACCCTCGGTCTCATCAGCTGATTTTCCCTTTCACGTAACCACAGAGCCGGACAGCAGCGCGTAAAGAACTACTCGATCAGCACAAGTCGCCGGATGAATGCGAGCGCCTGTACGAGGAGTCCCTATGGTGTTTATATGCGCTACAGGACGATTTGCTACAGAAGGGCAATCCGTTCATGGAGGAGGACCGTGAGACGATCGCCACTTGTACGTACACTTATTAATAACGTGGTGATAATCGGGCTAAGATTTTCTTTCGGGATGGGGTGAATAGGGATCAAGCGGACAAAGTTGCGTCTTGTACGGTGTCGCGCGCGGATGGAAATGCCGACGCGTGAGCGGCTACGTGATGCGCGCGCCGACAAGAACCTCGATGATGTCGCGCGTATCCCGGCACCATGGGATGCTGAGGCACTCGAGCAGTTTCATCGTGGGACTGCCCCACATTGACCCCTTTGCAACCCATTCGTTTTTGGTTTGCCTTTTTTTTTTTTTTAAATTTTCATCCCTCATTCCTCTGGTCGCCCGTGTGTATTAATTTTAATCCTGGTTGCTATCACCTCCTCTCGCTGTGTTGTTGTATTACTGTCATCACCCCATGGATCCTGTTTAATCTCACCGCGCTCCATTCATTTACTCCATTTTCTCTCAGTTATGCTCATTTCATATACAGCCCACGCTCTCTAGCTTTCATATCGATTTTGTATCATTCTAGCCGTGCGGGAACAACTTGCTGTTACTCTACGCGCGTCGCCTCTTGCTTACTCCTTCAGTTCTCCTGACTTCCCCTGTCGCTCCCTTTCTCAAGCTCTCCAGCCTATTGTACACTGTACCACGTCCCATCTGACACGTTCTCACACATGCACCTCCCTCACGCATACGCACTACACATATATTGTCTCATACCCTTCCCTAACATCGAACGTTATTTTATATCGATTAGCGCTGTTTTAGAAATTGAAGCTCTGATCGAAGTCGGCGTGCAGGTGTTCCTTCATGCCTGGAGGGAGAAGAGGTTCGTCCTTGGTGCCTGGGGCGATCATCTAGCCTGAGCGCGGATATACTAAATGCTGTGATTAAAGAGTTGATCGTGAAGAGGCACGAAAGGGCATCTCAACGCTTTCGCGTACGTTGAACCGGATCGTTGGGTAATCCTATAGACATTACAAACCCGTCGTTTAGGAAGGCCAGGTCGGACCAGAAAAAATCAACGTCGGAGGTCAGTGTCAGCAGCTACGACTGAGAATGATGTGCTTCATCATGCGAGTGCCGTGTCTGGCCACTGCATAGGACACAAGCGCTTCGAACGCGCGAAGTTCTGCGGTACCGTGTCGTGGAGGGTCATCGCCCGTACATCAGGACCATGCATCAGAACCACCAAACATATAAGCTCGGGTGTCTACGTACCGAGGATGCCCCCACCAACCAAACCACCAACCAAAAATGGGAAGGGGACGCACACCGAAGAGAAACCATGTAGATTTGCCCGCGTCGCCATCAGAGTGAGCATACACCCGTGGCTCGTGCTGGTGAGGGTATTGTACGGTTGTGTTAACGCTGGTCCACCCTCTGCTTGTAACATTCTATCTAGGCCTGCGCTGGAGAAGGAGAAGCGGAATCGGAAGTGTTGGTAAAGGCGCCAGAGAGGAAGGTATCGTCACACAGGTTCGTACAGGCTACGGACGGATCGGGTCCTGCGAGCGTACGCAGAAGAGTACGCGTCGCCACTGGTCAGCGCGGTCAGCGCAGTCAGCGGTCATCCTCTTCCATATGTTGTGACCGTTCTCACCTTCCTACTTCTTCTCACAGACAACACACGTGAACAATGTCGTGTTACGCAAGCGAAAGAATGCAAAAAAATTTATGTATTAAAACCACTAGAAGGGGGCATGGAGGGGCGTGGATCATTGATGAGTGACGTCGAGGCAGTCTAACCTAACTTCCCGAAATGAAAAGGGAGAGCTGGTCGAAATGAGATTAAGTATTTCTTTGAGGGCGTTTGAGGATGCTATCAACACGAAAATGAGAGTGGTGAACAAGACTAGAGCCACAGAGTCAAGAGCGGAACTGAAGAGAAACGCTCCGACTTGCCAGTGGCCACGCAGTGGCCACGTTGTCAGGATCACGTAGCCGGAGCTGTGCTACACTAGTCTGTGTAAAGTTCGTATAATTTACGGCCTGTCTCAAAGCAACATGTTCTCCCCCCTCCCTTCTAATGCTGGATCGGTGGCACTCTCAACCGTATGTCAAGCAAAATCACTGCTGCGTTGATCAAGTAACTAACAACGATGTCTCAAATAGCTCCGCTCAACACTGACCATGCCCTTATAACCCGTTTGCTTTTCTATCACTGGCAAATTCTAACTCCCTGGGCAAATAAATCGTCATTCCAAAGGCTCGCTGAAGGTAACAATCGTCGTCAGACTAGGAAGAAACCATCAGGGCCAAGATCCAAACAAAGTCGAGGTATGTCATTTTTTCGGAACATCCCACGACGACTGCCGCTAACGTGATACAATGTACTAGGCACAATCGGCATTCTCCCTGATGATGTCCTACTAGAAGTATTCGACTTTTATGTGGGTGAAATTCGAGAGATAGAGGGGTG
Organism: Russula griseocarnosa; assembly: GCA_022884055.1. Classification (NCBI taxonomy): domain Eukaryota; kingdom Fungi; phylum Basidiomycota; class Agaricomycetes; order Russulales; family Russulaceae; genus Russula; species Russula griseocarnosa. The sequence continues at coordinate 250,267 of JAGKRU010000052.1, forward strand.
GCAATTGCTGGCACACGTGTGTCGACGATGGAGAAGCCTTCTTTTTGAATCGCCGCGTCGCCTAAAGCTGCAACTTGTTTGCACACCTCGAACACCTGCGGAGGCCATACTGGACGTCTGGCCAACCTTGCCCCTCGTCATTCAGGGCCATATCTCCCCAACATCAGTGGATAACACCGTTGCTATCCTAAGGCGTAGCAGTCACGTATGTAAAATCGACCTCTGGGAAGCTCTGGTCCGAATCAGAGAAGATCTTGACAGTGATGCAAGAGCCATTTCCGGAGATAACGCATTTGCAACTCGGGGCATACGACGCGCCGATCGTTCCCGACTCGTTCTTGGGTGGATCTGCCCCACGTTTGCAATATCTCCAGTTGGAACGCATCTCATTTCCGGGATTACCGAAACTACTCTTCTCTGCCATTCACCTCGTCGAACTTCACCTTTATCTCATCCCCAATTCTGGGTACCTTTCACCTGAGGTGATGATCACCTGCCTCTCCGAGTTGACCGGCCTCGAAAGACTTTCCTTGGATTCCAATCCCCCAATCTTACCCAAGAGGGAAAATCAACATCCTCCTCCGCTGACACGCTCTATCCTTCCCGCTCTCACGTATTTTCAATTCAGAGGAGTCAGTGAATATTTGGTGACTTCGTGGCCCGCATCGATGCCCTCGACTCAACAACCTGCAAATAATTTTCTTCAATCAAATGATTTCGACACCCCCCAACTTGCCTATTCATCGCCGAACACCAAGGTTAAATCTACCCATCAAGCACAGGTTATCTTTCATCACGACAATGTTGTGATCAGATTTCTATCACAGACATTTGGCCATACAAAGCTGCATGTGGAGATCTCATGCAGTGGGTCAGACTGGCAACTGATATCCTTGACGCAGGTCTGCACTCATGTTTGCCTCCGTCCCTCTCCACGGTAGAGATCCTCTGCATCGAGCATCTACTCACCCAAACGGTTGGAAAATGGCATCGAGACACTCATGGTTGGATTTCTTACGTCCATTCAACGGTGCGAAGAGTCTTCACCTATCCAGGATATTTGCGCCAGGTGTCGAGTCCTCTCTGAAAGAGCTCATTGGGGACAGAATAATGGAAGTGTTGCCAGCCCTGCAGAGTATTTTCGCGTGGACTGCAGAGTTCCCTCTCAAGAAATTCGGGTCTTTGGGCAGTTCAACGATAGCGACGGCTCTCTGGTCACCCAATAACCGTTTCCCGCAAAGATAGTCCACTGAGCTGGACTGGTTCAAGGCTGAGCGTGTGCGCGACGACATTCCCCGTCCTTCCTACAATCGACCCCGACGACCTCACCGACCAATACTCGTAGTCGCCAGTCCCGGTCCGGACAGCGACAGCGAATACTTCACCAACCCTCCGGCCTCAAGACCTCAATCCCGTCACACGACAACAGCCCCACGACCCCAACCACGACCCCAACTGGACCCTCTCTACTACCACCCAAGTGTTGTTGACGTTGACCTCATTTCATTCGATTGACATTCCTTGTCGTTCACCACGCGCTATTTTCCGTTGTAATTATTGTTTTAGCCCCAAGACATCAAATATAGTATTTCTGTAGACATCACCAGGGATTTGATCTACTTTGTATGATTACACGTCATGTCGAATCATGATCGAGGCAACTTTGCCATTTGATTTGTATTAGCCCATCTTGGTTATGTTCCTCAGATGACTGGCTACCATCAGGTCCAGGTTGAATTGCGCCTTCTGGCACGGTGCCGCCGCTATCTCTTTCTGGCGGCCTCTTCAGGGCAACACAAGGCCCACTTATTATGGCTTCTTTGCGTGTTACGGACCAAGATAAGCACGGGCTGTGGCACGTATGTTTACAGCAATAAGTAGCCTCAGTATCATATTTTTCAAAAAAATAACAGTTCAGGAAACGCCGCGAAACACCCTATTGAAGCACCATCGCGGTGTATTGCCTTCATCCACCAACTATTCGACTCTTCGGCAGCACGGAACCCATTCGTTTGCCCAAGTACAATGCGACAACGCAAAGCACGGTGAGCCAGTTGTTGAAGGAAAAGAGTGGGGAGAAGTGAATCGCGATCGACGATGACGTGACGACGCGTTTCGTCACACCGAGAGCCGTGTCTGTCGGCATTATCTGCACTGAACAAATGGCGCATTGGAAGCCAAGTTTGCGAAGTTCGGCAGCACAGTCTCACGAAGAGTCATCGCTGTTCATCATTAGGTTGTTTGTTTGGGATGATTAGGGCATCCTCGGTACGTATACACGCTGTCTTATGTGCTTGTTGATGATACCCATCGATCCGACCAGAGAAAGAAATGAGATCGGAATTAAAGGCGAGAGCGACAAAGGGAGAGAGAAAAAGAGGGAAGGATAGGAGGGGATACACCCGAAAGGGAACCATGTAAATTTACCCGCGTCCCCATCAGATGGCTTGATGTTCGTTGTACTCGAGAGATTCGTGAATGCTATGGACCCGCCGGGTCCTGCGAGCGTGCGCATGTGCTACAGTATGTTGCATGAATATATATATTCGATATTCGAGAGTGCTTGCTCACCTTGAACTCGAGTTCCACCCACGGCAAAGTGCATGAGGCGTCGGGTCATCCTCTTCCATATGTTCTGCGAAAAAGGGATTGTTCTAATCTTCGTTGGTCATTCACCAGGACCGGGGCTGGCATCCACAGAAAGGAAAACATGAGTAAGGTGAACGGGGAAAGATGAAACGCGACTGAGAATGATTCGCCGATTGCCAGACATCCCTGTATGGGACACAAGCGCCTGGGTACGCGGAAAAGTTCTGCAGTGCCGTCTCGTGGAGAGTTGTCGAGTTTTCGCACGTACATCATCACTATGCATCAGAGCCATCCATCAAACATATAGGCTCAGGTGTATGTATACGTACCGAGGATTCCCGACCAACCAAACCACCAACCGGTCAACCCGAACAGCGAAATAGGGACCAGAGGGCGTGAAGAGTTATGCGGGAAGAGAGACGGAAGGGACGTACACCGACGAGATCAACCCGTGTCACCGTCAGAGTGAGCATACGGTCGTGGCTTGAGGCTCGTGGAGTGTATTCAATTGCTGCTATTGCACGGCGGTACAACGTCGGTACACCCTGCTCGTAACATTCTTCTGCGCCTGCGCTGGAGCAGGAGAAGCGGAATCAGAAGTATTGTTAAAGGCGGCAGAGAGGAAGGTGTTCGTCCCACTCGTCAGGTTCATACAGGGTCCTGCGAGCGTACGCTTGTGTTCCAGCAAGCGGGGAAAAGTACGCGTCGCCACCTGGTTATCCTCTTCTATGGATCTATATGCATATATGTTGTGACCGTTCTCACCTTTCTTCACTCTTCTCAAAGACAACATGTCTTGTTACGCAAGCGAAAGAAAGAAATTCTGTATTAAAACCACTAAGAGGCGTGAAGGGACGTGGATCATTGATGGGTGGCGCTGTGAGGCTGTCCTAACTTCCCGGAAACGAAAAGGGAGAGCTGGTTGGTATGAGATTGAGCATTCTTTGAGGGCGTTGAGGGCGTTAACAGCGATTTGCTGCATGGAAATTAGAGTTCCGTTTGGTGTTACTGGCACGACGGCAGGAGAGGATAAGCGGAGCCCACTTATGGTCAACTAAGGGATCAAATAGTGTCCAATAAGTCGACAGGGTGCAGATTTTAAATTAAAACTGTCTACTTATGTCTTTCTCAATTCAATTTGTCATAAGTAGACTATTTGTATTTAAAATTCATTAGTCGTTAACTTATTGGACATCATTTAATCCCTTAGTCGACCATAATGGACTCTCCTTAATCCACTCCTGCCCTGCCAGTGGCCACGTGCACACGCCACGCCGGCCACGTGTGTACCGGCAGATCAACCATCTTCCTTCCATCTTACTTCCCTTTGTGAAGATCACGTAGGCCCGGCGCTGTGCTACACTAGCCTGTGTAAAGTTCGTAATTTGCAGCCATATCTCATCAAGAAACTAACAATGATATTTCAAATAACTCTGCTTAACACCATGCCCGTTATCAAACACCTTGTCCATACTTCAGTCCGAGCACCGCTCTTACTTTCTATCGACTTCTATCTGCCCTGGGTCAATATATCGTCATTCTGAAGGCTCACTGAAGGCAACAACGCCATCGGACCCGGAAGAAACCATCCGAGCCAAGACCCAAGCAAAGTATCTTTCATTACGGAACATCCCATGACAATTCCCGGCTAACGTGATGCAATGTAGGCCAAGTGATGACAATTGACATTCTCCCTGCTGATATCCTGCTAGAAGTATTCGACTTCTATGTGGTTGAAGTTCGAGAGATAGAGGGGTGGCAATTGCTGGCACACGTGTGTCGACGATGGAGAAGCCTTCTTTTTGAATCGCCATGTCGCCTAAATCTGCAACTTGTTTGCACGCCCCAAACACCTGTGGGGCCACACTGGACATCTGGCCAACCTTGCCCCTCGTCATTCAGGGTACTATTTCTAGTTCTTCAACATCAGACGTGGATAACACCGTTGCTGCACTGAGGCGTAGCAGTCGCGTACGTAAAATCGACCTCAGGCTTGGTTTGGAGAAGAAGGTCTTGGCAGCGATGCAGCAGCCCTTTCCGGAAATAACGCATCTGCAATTATTTGCATACGCATACGAGGCGTCGATCGTTCCCGACTCGTTCTTGGGCGGATCTGCCCCACGTTTGCAATATCTCCAGTTGGAACGCATCCCATTTCCGGGATTACCGAAACTACTCTTCTCTGCCATTCACCTCGTCGAACTTCATCTTATCTCATCCCCCCATTCTGGACACATTTCCCCTGAGGTGATGGTCACCTGCCTCTCCGCGTTGACCAGCCTCGAAAGAGTTTCCCTTTCATTCGATTACCCCCAATCTTACACTAATAGGGAACATCAAAGTCCTCCGCCGACACTCTCTATCTTTCCCACTCTCACGTATTTTCACTTTGGAGGAGTCAGTGAATATTTGGACGACTTTGTGGCCCGCATCGATGCCCCCCGACTCAGCACCATGCACATAACGTTCCACAATCGAATCGATTTCCAACCCCCCCAACTTGCCCAATTCATCGGCCGAACACCAAGGTTAAATACCATTCTCAATCAACCTTTTGCGCCGCGTATCTGTTGTTACGACGACTACTTTAATTGGAATATAATAGAGTAGGTGCTGCGAGAGTGGAATCGTCGTCCAGGAACAAGGAAAGAGGGAGAGATAAAGATAAGAGCAAAGACAGTGGAGATCGGCCGAGATCGTGTGGACAACAGTTCCACCGAACGCCGAGACGAAAGTGGGAAAGAAAGTCTGGATTGAAGACGATGAAGCGATGAAGGATCGATCAACAATGCTCCCTTTGACGAGTAGGAGAGCGGTCTTATATGCATGCGTGTTTGCGGTTTCGGCTGGCTCTGTGTCTGTATAGTAACGGCAATCTCGGGGGTGCCAGCAATGGGGATTGAATAGAGCAGATGTAAGTGCACAAAAGGGACAGAGCACAAGAGGTGGAAAAGAAAGGCAATATGAAGGAAAGGGGGAATACTGAAGACGCGAGATAAGAAAATCAACACGATCACATGACAACGGGCGCTAGATCTTTCCGTTCGTGGATCATATCACAGACATTTGGCCATGCACAATGTGGAGATCTCATGCAGTGGGTCAGACCGGCAGCTTACATCCTTGACGCAGGTCTGTGCCTTGTGTTTTCCCCCCCTCTCCACAGTAGAAATCCTCTGCATCGAGCATCCAAGTCTACGTTCCCCCAAACGGTGAGTCGGCGTTGGAAAAATGGCATCAAAGACACTCCATGGTTGGTTTTTTTTTACGTCCATTTAACGGGGCGAAAAGTCTTCACCTATCTAGTATATTTGCCTCAGGTGTCGGGTCCTCTTTAAAGAAGCTCACTGGGACAGAATAACGGAAGTGCAGCCAGCCTTGAAGAAAATTGTCGCGGACGCCGGACGTGCAGGGTCAGAGATATCAGGAAATTCGAGGCATTAAGCAGTTCGACGATAAGCGACGGCTCTCTGGTCACCCAATCGTTTCCCTCAAATATGGTCACACCGGGGCTGGACTAGTTCAAGGTTGAGCGTGTGCGCGACGACATTCCCCGTCCTTCCTACGGTATGTCCCAACAGTCTTTCCTCAGGACCCCAACAACCCCGACCCAACCACTATACCCACGACCCCGACGTCACCACAGTGACAACAGCCCGACCCTTACCCCAACCACTATACTCACGACCCCGACGACCTCACCGACCGTTACTCGTCGTCGCCAGCCCCGATCCGGACAGTGATAACAAAAGCGAATACCCACGACCCCAACCACTCCTAATTCACCGAGCCTCAACGTCCTCAACGGCCTCAACCCCGGAAGTGACAGCGGTAGCACCATCACGACCCCAACCACTATGCCCACGACCCCGATGACCTCACCGACAGATACTCGTCGTCGCCACTGGCAACCCTGGTCCGGACAGCGAATACCGAATACTTCAACTTCACCAACGATCTTGGTCCTCAACCCCGGTCCGGACAGTGACACAGCCCCAGCCCAGCATACCACCCGGACCTTACCGAACGTTCCTCGTCGTCGCCAACCCCAGTCCGGACAGCGACAGCTCCAAAGACCCCTTTTAAATGTTTGTTCCATTAACATTTGTGTCACTCACCACGCGCTATTTTTGTCATTTCGCCCCCAAGAAATCAGTTGCAGTATTTTTGTTGACTTCACGATCTGATCTACTTCGTGGACATGTAACCCGTGTCGAATCGAGGCAACTTCGCCGTGGACGTGGATTTTGAATTAACTCATATTCTGGCTACCGTCACGGTAGGGTCCATGGTTGAATTGCGCCTTCTGTCATGGTGCCGTCATTGTACCCTTCTCTGCGTGTATCCCAGCACCATGGGACGCTGAGGCACTCGAACAGTTTCATCGTGGGGCTGCCCACTGGCCGCCGCCCCCACATCGACACTTTTGCAACCCCTTAGCTTTTGGCTTGCATTTTTTTTAAATTTCATTCCTCATTCCTCTGGTCGCCCGTGTGTATCAATTTTAATCTTGGTTGCTATCATCTCCTTTTCCCACTGTGTTGTTCTATTGCTGTTATCATCCACGAATACTGTTTACTGTAATCTCACCGTGCTTCATTCATTTACTCCATTTTCTCTCTCTGTTATACTCATTTCATATACAGCCCACACTCTCTAGCTTTCATATTCATTTCGTATCATTCTAGCCGCGCGGGGAACAACTTGCTGTTAGTAAACGCGCGTTGCCTCTTGCTTACTCCTTCATTTCTCCTGACTTCCCTTGTCGCTCCCTTTCTCTCCAGCCTATCGTACATTGTACCACGTCCCATCTGACATGTCCACCACATGCACCTCCTTCAAGCATACGCACTGCACATATATTGCCGTTACCCTCTAACATCGAGTGTTATTTTATATCGATTGGCGCTGGTTTAGAAATCGAAGCTCTGATCGAGATCTGCGAGCAGGTGTTCCTTCATGCCTGGAGGGAGGAGGGGTTCATCCTTGGTGCCTGGGGTGGTCATGTACCCTGCGCATAGATATGATTACGTTAAATGCCATCACGATTGAGGCTTGAAGAGTCGTTCGTGAGGACGCACGAAAGGGCATCTCAACGCTTTCGCGTGCATTGAATCGGATCGTTGGGTAATCCTATAGATATGACCAACACATCGTTTAGGAGGGCCAGGTCGGGCCAACGTCAGCAGCCGCCCCAGCCATTACGTGAGAGAGACGAACAACATAGGGAATCTCCTCGAGCGGAACTAATAATCCCCGCGCGGGAGTACAGTACAGTGAGCCGTCTGTCATTGCGGGGGAAAGGGATGGGGAATAGGCGAACCGCGATCGACGATGACGCGCTTTGTCACGCCGAGAGCCGTGTCTGTCGTCATTTGCACGGGTCCCAAATGACGCGTTGGAAAGCCGAGCGCGCGAAGTTCTGCTGTACGGTCTCGCGGAGGATCATCACCTGTTCAACATCCATGCATCAGGAACCCCATCGCTTAAACATCGCTTTAAACACAGAGGCGTCATACGGGCGGCCCAGCATTCTCTTATTATTGATCGCATACCAAACGTACCGAGGATACCCTACATCCCATCCCATCCGACCGACCGAAATAAAGCCGAGCCATAGCACAGTAAGTGAGATGGAGGATGTGAGAGCGGTTAACGACGAGAGAGCGTTAGATGGGGGGTGGAAGGGAAAATGGACGACGACGCACACCAAAGAGAAACCATGTAAATTTGCCCGCGTCACCGTCGGATGGCGTTAGCGCCAATGACGCCTTGGGATCGAGTAGGCATACTTGCTCGAGGGAGATATCGATATCGGACGATTTCATTAACTCCAGCACGCCCTGCTTGTAGCATTCTACCTGCGCCTGAGCAGAAGAAGAATCGAAATCGGAGATGTTGGCGTTGGAAAAGGCGGCGGAGAGAGAGGCGCTTGTCGCGCTCGAAAGATTCGTAAAGGCTATGGACGCCGTGGGTCCTGCGAGCGTGCGCATGTGCTATATCGTAAGATTGCATGAAATATTATATTATGACATCAGAGAGATTGCTTGCTCGCTCACCTTGTACTCGAGTTCCACCCAACGAGGAAGTGCGTGGGGCGTCGGGTCATCCTCTTCCATATGTTCTGCGAAAAATTGTTTGTTCTAATCTTCGTTGGTCTTTCACCTTTATTTTTTCTTCTCACCGATAACGTACGTGAACACCATCTGTACCCAGTGATTGACTGCTGGTGCAAAGAAACAAGCGTAAGAACGTGAAGATCACGTGGCCATCTAAGTTACAGTTGACTATCTCATAACGCATACGGTTTGAGCAGGCCCCCTGCCAACGTCTATCTGCTCTCCCTCCACCCAAACGCTCTGTCCTCCCCCCTTTCATGTAATTTCGTTTTAGAGGGGTTAGCGAATATTTGGAGGACCTTGTGACTTGCATCGATATCCCCAAACTCAAAGACCTTTATATAATTTTCTTTCAATCAAATTGATTTCGACAACCTACAACTCGCCGAATTTATCAAACGTACACCAACGTTCAAGGCACCCGATGAGGCGCGCGTGCAATTTCACGATAGCACCGTAAGCATCGCACTACCATCCTGGACATCTGGATATGGAAGGACCCTGATTGAGATCTCATCCAAAGAACCATATCAGCGGCTTCCATCCATGACGCAGATCTGTAACTCATCTTTGTCACCCCTTTCCACGGTAGAGAGCCTCTACGTCAAGCATCATTGTTCGCAACTATTTGGGATCAATGACATTGAAAATACCCAGTGGTTGGAACTCTTACTTCCATTTACCGGGGTGAAGAATCCATACCTATCCGAGAATTTTGCACGAGGTATCATCCGCGCACTGGAGGAGCTCGTCGGGGGCAGGACAACAGAAATATTGCCTGCCCTGCAGAAGATATTTGTGGCGAGGCATATACCGCGGCATGTTCGGACAGCCATTGAGCACTTCGTTGCCGTGCGACAGTGCTCCGGTCATCCTATAGCCGTTTCCCACTGGTAAGCAGTACTAGTAGGAGAGCGACGATTGATGAGAGCTTTCTGCATTCTATCCCGTTCACGTTTTGTGTATCTCCTACCTTTCTCTTCCGGCCTTATTTTGATTTCCGGGACATTAATTTACCATGTATCTTAACGGCACCGCGATTCCGTCCCTTTGTATGATTATGACTTGCTTCGAATGGAGACAACTTGCCCATAGATTAGAAACAGCTCATCTTGACCATGTGATCAATTGACTCTCTTCCAGTGGTTATCGATTATATACTCAACCCTCAGGTCGGTAGTTCAGGTGCTTAATGATAATCTAGCTATCGCCACAGGGTAACACACGGCGGACGCCCTTGTGATCCACCGGCACACGGATCACACCGTGTTGCTGTCTGTAACAGTTCATGATGCATGATACACTATGACAGTACATCGCTACAAGCCGTTCCAACGCAAATGGCAATCCTTATCCATCCAATTCTCCGCAGATGAGCCGATTGTAATAAGAACTTCACGACCGTGCTTTAATAAGAGGTTAAGACTGCCTTTTTCATAGCTTTGTCACGAAGGCTCCAGCTTATTTCTGGGGTAAATCGCAATGACATCAAAGAACATCCAGTACTCGGTTGCCGCCTCCGCTCGTCTTTTGTAGTTCCCTCTTAGCGGCATCCACAGAAAGGAAAACACAAGCAAGGTGAACGGGATAGACGAAACGCGACTGAGAATGATGTACTTCATCACGCCGAGTGCCGTGTCTGTGGCCATCTCTGCATGGGACAGGGACGCAAGCGCCTTGAATGCGCGAAAAAGTTCTGCGGTGCCGACTTATGGAGGGTCATCGGTCATCCCCCGTACATCGTCACTACTAGTATGCATCAGAACCACCCACCAAACATATAAGCTGTATACGTACCAAGTCACTACCAGGGATTCCCGACCAACCAAACCACCAACCGATCGACCCGAACAGGGAAATAGGGACCAGAGGACGAGAAGAGCGATGAGGAGAAGAACGAAAGGAAGGGACACACACCGATAAGAAATCGTGTAAATTTGCCCCACATCGCCGTCAGAGTGAGCACATGCTCGTGGCTCGAGGTTCATACGTTCTGGGGGGGAGTATTGCACACCCTTCTCGTAGCATTCTATCTGCACTTGCGCTGGAGCAGGCGAAGCGGAATCGGAGGTATTGGTAAGGGTGGCAGAGTAGAAGGTGTCCATCACACTCGACAGATTCGTACGGGCTAGGACGGGACGACAGGTCGAGTCCAGCGAGCGTACGCATGTGCTATGGGAGTTCCGCCCAGCACCGCGCGGAAGAGCACACGTCGTCACCCGGTCACCATCTTCCATATGTCGCGACCGCTCTCTCCTTTCTTGTTAGAACCACTAGAAGGAGGCGTCGCTGAGGGTGTTGAGGATGCCACAGTAACAGCGGTCAACAGCGCGAAATGAGAGCTCTGACAGAATAGGAACTGCGACTGCAGCGCCGCTCTAGTGGCTGACTTTGACACCCTTACAACGCGAACAACCACCTCCTTTCCACGTTGGGGCCGTTCTACTAATCTCTGTGTAAAGTTCGTATAATTTGCAGTCATATCTCAAAGCAACCAGTTCTCATCGGTGCTCTCAAGTATGTCAAGGGAAACCCACCCGCTGTAATGATCGAAGTAACCAACAACGCCGCTCAAAACCGTACCGTGCCCTTTATCAAACACCCCTTCCATACTTTAGCCTGAGCACCGGTACCGCTCTTGCTTTTCTATCAACTTCTAGCTATCCTGCTGGTCTGGATCAATGGGTTATCATTCTGAAGGCTCCCCGAAGGTAAATCATCGTCAGACGCGGAAGAAACTACAGTATCCGGGCCAAGATCCAAGTAAAGTCGAGGTACTACGTCTTTTTATCACGGAACATCCCACGACGACTGGCCAGCTTTGCCCCTCGTCATTCAGGGCCATATTTTTACAATATCAGACGGAGACAACACCGTTGCTGCGCCGAAGCGTAGCCGCCACGTATGTAAAATTGACCTCTCGCCTCTCGGGAAACTCTAGTTGAATCGGACTCCGATTATCGGAGAAGGTCTCGGCAGCCATTTTCGGAGATACGCATTTGCAGCTTGGGGCATACTGTACGACGCGCCGATCGTTTCGGACTCGTTCTCGGGTGGATCTACCCGCTTTTGCAACATCTCCAGTTGAAACGCATCCCATTTCCGGGATTACCGAAACCACTTTTGTCTGCCGTTCACCTTGTTGAACGCCACTGATTTCACCTTTATGGTATCTCCAATTTTGGGTACCTTTTGCCCGAGGCGATGATCCAGACCGGTGACCGTCTCTCGGCGAGTCCTAAATCGGATATCTCGAGGTTTACCTCATTGTCAGAGAGTCGTTTACGAGGCTAGCGATGATCACCTGAGCTGCCTGTCCGCGTGTTGATCGTTGAACGTTGACTGGCCACGAAACACGAAAGACTTTACCCTTGGATTTCAATCCCCTCAGTCTTACCCTAATAAGGAAAGTCAATGTCCTCCTCCGCCAACACGCTCTTCCCTTCCAACTCTCACGTATCTTGGAGTCGGTGAATATTTGGAAGTCTTTGTGGCCCGCATTGAGATGCCCCTCGACTCAGTATCTGCAGCATCCCGCACATAATTCTCTTCAATCAAATTAATTTCAAATACATCTCCCAACTTGCCCAATTCATCGGTCGAACACCAAGGTTAAATAAATGTCCCGATGAAGCACATATTATGACATCGTTATGATAGATTTCTATCACAGACATTTGGCCGTGCAGAACTCTATGCGGAGATCTCATGTGGTGGGTCAGACTGGCAGCTTTCGTCTTTGACGCAGGTCGGTGCCTTGTGTTTGCCTCTGGGTCTCCTCTCACCAGGCCGGGCCTGGTAAACCCGCTTATATGGGGCTCTGGTGACGGTCTGTCTAACGGGGGGGATGTCATTGCGCACACGCTCAACTCTGAACCAGTCCGACTCCAGTGGACTACCTTTGAGGGAAACGGTGATTGGGTGACCAGAGAGCCATCGCGCATCGACGAACTGCTCGGCGCCTTTAGTTTCTTGAAATTTCAGCGAGGGTGGTCCCGCTGTCCGTCCGCGAAAACGTTCTGCAGGGTTGGCAACACTCCCGTTATTCTGACCCCAATGAGCCCCATCAAGGACACCTGGGACAAATATACAGACGCTCGATGCGGAGGATCTCTACCGACGTGGTTCTGCGCTTCCACCACCACCACCATTACTTCCACCTCCTCTTCAGCTCAGACTCCGAAAACGAATAACACACTTGCCACCTATCGACTCTCTATGCCGGCCCGAGTCCATCCCCGCCGGAAGACGCGACGAAGCTCTTCCTGTTTAGCCCCACGGTCTGTGAAGTCCTTCCTGGGAAAATCCAGCAATGGACCAGGTACTCAACGTATTGTGCTTCCGCCGCAAAGTACTTTATATTACCGTTATTGGAAGACGTTGTTATGTCGGCATTTCCTTTCACGCCACTGTTACTACCTTGAGACTTGGCTGGATGGATCATATCAACCACATTTCCGCTCGGATAATTAAGTTAACATCGCATTGTAGCCTGAGCTCGTACTGTATTGTATGAGAGGTCTAGGAATCCGGGATAATGAACCAGTCTTCTTCCCAACATTCCTCTTCCCCACTCAGCCAATAAATCTAGAGAGGCGGGTAGTACGTATGCGTGCAAGTGCAAGTGCATGGACGCGTCAGATGGAGCATGATACAAATGTATGTTTAATATGATTGATAGATGAGAGAAAGGAGAGACGGGGAAATTTTCTGGAGAAATGAAGTAAAGCAAGCTGAGAGGCGAGACGACTTGAGCAACAAGAAGCTTTTCTTTTGCGGCTAGAATGATACGAGATTAATGTGAAGCAAGACTGTGTGGGCTGTAACTTACGAGCTGCATCACATTGGCTTCCTTTTGGAGTCTTTGTCCCAGACAGAAATGGCGATACTACGGTGATTGGAGAGCTGTCGCGCGGCGACGAACCGCCCGATGTTTTCCTGCAAGGGTCCCGATGGCTCGAGCTCCTCTACGAATATATTCTGCAGGCTGGGCAATACTTCTGTTATTCTTCCCCGACGAGCTCCTGCAGGGCGGCCGTAACACCTAACGCATATTCCTTGGACAGATAGAGATTCTTCACCCCGGTAAATCGAAGTAAGAGTTCCAACCATTGGGTGTTAATGTCCTCAATGGTATCATTCAACCAAACTAGTTGCGGATATTGATGCTCGATGTAGAGGTCCTCAACCGTCGAAAGAGGGTGCAAAGAGGAGTCACAGACCTGCTCGATGGATCGAAGCTGCCAATCTTCCAGTGGCCTTCTGCATGAGATTGATATATCAAGAGATCCGGACCCGGCTCGAAGTTCGATACTGGCGGTAATATGACAGAATTGCACATGTGCTTCATCGCGTGCCCTGAGTGTTGGTGTACGATTGATAAATTGGACAAGTCGTGGGGTGTAAAAATCGAATTGACCGAAGAAAGTTATATAAAAGTAATTCAGTTGAGGGGCATTGATGAAGGTCACGAGGTCCTCTAAATATTCGGTAACGCCATAGAAACGAAATTTGTGAAGAGAGGGGAGGATAGGGCATTTTGGTGGAGACAGACATCTGCTTTCCAAGTCAGGGCTTGATTCAGGGAATTTGAATCCAAGGATAAGTGTTTTGAGGCTGGACAAAGCGCTGAGGAGAGCGACCATCGCCCCGGGTAAAATGTACCCGGGCCCGGAACGAGGAATATTCCTGAGCCCAAGGTCGACAAGGTGATTAGCAGACAAAAGTAGTTTTGGCAATCCCGGGAATGGAATGCCATCCAAATAGACGTGTTGCAGACGTGGGGCAGATCCACCCAAGAACGAATCGTGAATGATCCATGGTGTTTCACGATATGCCCGTTTGTAGAGCCACAGATTCGTCAACTCTGGGAATGGCACTTGCATCACTGCCAAGACTTCTTCAAAACGATGCCAAACCAAACCGCCTGTGATCTCGACTTGACACACGCGATTGCTATGCTCAAGTGCAGCGATGACGTTGTCCAACCCTGAAAATGGTGTATCACCGACAACGACGAGAGGCAAGGCTGGCCAGACGTCCAGTGTGTCTCTTAACTTTCCTCCGTGTGTACAATAAAGTTGCAAATTCAGGCGACGTGGCGACTGAAAAACAAGGCTTCTCCATTGTCGACACACATGGACCAGCGTTGTCCATGCCTCTTTCCTCCTTCTGCCCCGATACGATAGACTCATGTCCACATAGAAATCAAATATTCCTAGTAGGACATCATCAGGAAGTTCGTCAATTCGTTTCACTTGATCTACATCACGTCATGTCAGCCAGTAGTCATTGCGGGATGTCGCCGAATGAAAGACATACGTAGACTTTGTTCGTTTTGTTCCCCGCGCCGATTCTCTGCCATCGGCAAGCCTGCAGAACGGCGGTCGATATACAAAGGCGGTTAGATGGTGGAGGCGAAGGCTGCACAGCTGGAGTATGGTGGGGAGATCTGATAGGGGCAGCTGAGGTATTTGTAACTGTGAGTTTCTCTTGACATAATCAGACAAACAACTGAAAACGGCCGATCGGTGTTGGTGTTGAAATCGAGCTCGCGCGGCTCAAAGTCTACTTACCGTTAGCACCCTTATTAATTGTTACCCGAGTTTATTTTCCATTCCCCCTGACGTGTTACATACATTTGGGTACTATAAAGTACATGTATTTACACCCGGGCACCCTCGCGCGTTTGCCCCACGTCCCACTCAATCCCACTTGTTTCCGCACGCGCTCGAGGTTTATTCCAACAGTTGGGATACTGTAGTAGGAATTGGTTGAGATTGCCCACAGCTGAGGGAGGCTATTCACTTGCTGGTATCTTGCGCTGGTGGTTGAAGAGTAATGGTCAGTTTTGGTATTGATGCGAGGAGAGAAAATGAGAATAAAGGTTAAGTTTGACACATGAGGCGGGCACTCCGACGCAGACTCTCCGACGCAGACTCTCCAACGCAGACTCTCCATGCACGAGCTCCACCATAGCTGGTCCATGTGCTTTCCTCGCTCGAAAGTGGGCCAGAGAGAAAGTAGAAATAAATCCAGTATGTTCAACTCATGCATCTGCGATTCTCCTACCTTGCGCACTAAAATCAAGCATTGTATGAGTAACATGGCAGTCGAGTTACGAGTAGTTGTGATCCATTTTTCCGTGCCGACGGATGTGCGGTCCTCCACGCGAAATACAAGCAAGCTTCAGACCGCTGCGAAACTGTATATATGATTAGGGTATCCTCGGTACGTATACATCTATATATTTATTGACGATAGTATGGATGAACAGGCGATGATCGATGATCCCCCATGAGACCGGTACTGGAGAAACTCCACGCCTTCGGCTTCCTAACGCGTCATTTGGGTCCCGTGCATTCACGATAGACAACGTTCAGCGTACCGTAGCGCTTCGTCGTCGATCGTGGTTTGCTTCTTTCCCACCTAATGACTGGCTCAAATTGAATGTGCTTGAGGAACTATTAATTCCGCTCAAGAAGATTTCGTAGTAGCGTATGCTGTTTGTCGCTCACATATCGCATACGTATACACATCGTAGCATGGTAGCTGAGACGGTCGGTCATGGACTTACCTGGCCCCGCTTGGCTCTACTGATGATGCATGATGTGTTGGAAATATGAGACTGAGACCGATCACGCTCGACAATAGCTCACTTGCTTACGATCATATTCACATGTTACAGATTATTGTATTAGTTGCTCACATGTTCAGCCCCCTTCTGGGGCTTATAAGACAACTACTACACACTGGAATAGATTATCGGAGTTCACACCGTTCACCCATCACAAGCCTCTTCTTCTGTCCGTCCACGCGTTGCCTCCCTTCACCGCTTACTTCATCACTCTCGCGCTAGCTGCGCCCTCCTCGCCCTTTTCATTTCAGCATGATGCACTGTGACTGGTATCTATGGGGTTGTTCGACGCGCACAAAAGTGTCGTGATGCCCTTCCATGCCCTTCTTGAGCGGTGGGTCTCTTCAACCAGGGCATTTACTATACTACAGTAGCTCTATCTCAATCTCCCTTGTGCAGGCTACATGACCACCTCGCACACCAAGGACAAGCCTCTCCTTCCTCTGGGCATGAAGCATGAAGAATCGTCTCCTTGATCGTCTTGGTCAGAGTTTCAATTTCCAAAACCTATGATTCTTCCTGATATTATTCCTCACTGGGTATATAAAGATCGTGATTTCTTCATCCTTCGAACCAACTAGTCAGTCCTTGAATCGCCTGATCAGGTACGTGGGCAATGTCTATATATACTTTGTGAACAAGAAGACCGTGCGTAGCACGGGTAGTCGCTAGTCATGCATATATTGGGTGTTTCTGGCACAGTTCGTATTCCACCGAACATGAACGCCCTCACCACTCGTTACAAGCACTCTATGTAAACAAGGGTGCAGATCAACGCGCATACGAAATAATATTCTAGATTTCCAAGCGTCACTTATACCATGGTACCATACAGACAAATCCCAAGTGAGCCAATCTTTAGGACAACTTCGTCGGGGTGTTTGGGCAGTTGGTTATTTGCCCCAAATAGCGTTTGACGGTATCTGGAATGACGCAAGTGCTTAAATCGTCAAGATGGCCAGTGTATCAGCTAAGGCGCTGTATTCCCGGTGGCGAGGGCAATTAATGCGAGCAGCTACGAGAAGACCTCCACATCAGTGATATGTGTAAGGAAATATAATCACAGTTGGCGCCGTCAACCCAACTTTATAAAATTTCATATTCAGAAGATCATGTGACGGGAAAACGTGAATATTTGTTTGGCCAACTACGCTGCATAAGACAGCTCAGGTAAGCATATAACTATCTTCATTGTCGTCGGCTCGTAAAGCCTCGGGTGATTACAGTTGTAACAAGGGAGATGGCTTGTGGCCATGGTGATTCCCAACATACATCTATCTGCCTCGCTCGGCGGCAAAGACTGAGAGAGAAGGGAAAGAAGCGACAAATGGAGACAATTAGGTTCAAGAAGGTGAGTCTTCACCTAATATCCAGCCTGAGATGTAGGCAGAGTCCTCCCTGAAGGAGCTCAGCGTGTCCTGTTGCCGACCCTACAGAATAATTTCGCGTACAGACAGCGGGACCACCCCTGGTTGAAATTGAAGGCACTGAGCAGTTCGTCGATGCGCGACGCGACGGCTCTCTGGTCACCCAACGACCGTTTCTTCAGGATTGTGTGTGTGCGCGACGACCACGCCCCTAGTCTCACCGCCAACAGGGCCTTATGCCAGTGTACAGCCTGGCCTGGTTCCGCGCTTTCCATTACCAGTCACCACCTCCTCTTCAGCTCAGACTCCGAAAGACACTTATCAGCTCTCTGCGCTAGCCCAAGTCCATCCCCGCCGGGCATTAGGGGCGTATGCTCACGCCGGAAGATGCGACGAAGCTCTTCCTGTTTAGCCCTACGGTCTGTGAAGTCCTTCCTAGGAAAATCCAGCAATGGACCAGGTACTCAACGTACTGTGCTTCCGCCGCAAAGTACTTTATATTACTCTTGTTGGAAGACGTTGGTATGGTGGCATCTCCCTTCACGCCACTGTTACTACCAATGATAGCAAGTGCTGTGGAGCGCGGCGGTGACATAAATCACATAATTGTCTGTCACTGGCATAGGCAGGATCGCTAGCTGTGGTTGGCCTGGGCATTTTTAGTCAGTGTTGACTGTGCATGGCGCCTGTCTTACTACCTCACACCGTCGGTGCATCATCTTGACGACGTCAGATGCAGAGGTGGCAATGGCGTGGTTGTTGAAGTCCTTATTTTTGAAAAATAATACCATGTGTCCTCAGGCCTGGAGTCCCACCAGCTGCAGACAGAACCGAGCTCGGGAGCAACCGAATAAGTGTTCGGTCGAGTTGTTGCCCAGCATGGACCGGATTTATGGGGACTCAGACCATTCAATGACTGAAATTGACATAGAGGTGGAACACATCTATGTCAGGCGGTCGCGCACCTAGGACTCAGGCCGTTCAGATGCTTGAGACTTGGCTGGATCATATCAACCACATTTCCGCTCGGATAATCAAGTTAACATCGCCTTGTGGCCTGAGCTCGTACTGTACTGTATGAGAGGTCTAGGAATCCGGGATAATGAACAGGTCTTCTTCCCAACATTCCTCTTCCCCACTCAGCCAATAAATTTAGATACACAGTAGTGTTTTCCGCAGTCCTTTCTCGTCGAATTGCCCTCGCTACGTTAATCAAAGACGCTATTTCGTGAAAGCCATCAACGAACCAACGAACAGTGAAAAATCAGTCAGGCGTACCAGCTCACTAAGGGCCCTCTAGTTCTGATGCGCTGAAAGCAGTGTCCGACTCTGATCCGAAGCTACCGAAGCCGCCCGAGTCGTCACGATGTTCAAGAATAAAAGGCCCTATTCCATGAATGTCATCAACGAACCAACAAACAGGGCGAATCAACGCTAGATTTTAGACGCACTAGCTTGGACAACCGCTAGACCAGTTACGGCAAGAAGATACAAAAAGAGAAGTTTTGCGGCCATGTTGGGAATGCAATGGACAAAAAGAGTGGATGGTATTGGGCGAAAGAGTTAGAAGGAGGGTATGTGTCAAGCTTGGAAACCTGCTTTGGAGATGGCCAACTGGGTATTGATGGTCTGATGGGTTGCGTTGGACGACATTTTATATGTGGTCCCACTGGCACTCTCGCATCCTCGCTTATGGTCGTAATATGGACGATCATCATGGGCAGCCCTCGCCGGCCGGCAGCAAGATATTTTCCATATTACAAACGTCATGGATGGAGACAAAGGAACGCTGAGAAGCAGGCGAAGGCAGCCTGAGGCATAGAAGGATGCCAGTGACTCGCCCAATATCGATCGTTTACGGCATGAACCTTCTTGAATTCATCGTTACCATGTAATATGTATACCAGGATCACGATGTCTCTTTGCAATCTGTTCTCAATTGCTCTTTGAGATTGCTCAATTAGGTACGTGGATGGGTAAATTACCTACGCGACCGCCTCTGTACCCCGTTGCACGCGGTGCGGAATACAAATTCGGATTTAAAAAGAAAAAGTGCATGGGTAAATGGTACAATGGACCAATGGTAATGCGAGCCTGCACATTTCGATCAATGGTATGTTCCGCTGTCAGATAGAATTGGAGAATTCAGGGGCTCCTGCAGCCATCCGACCGCGCCTCCGAAACTAAGGGGAAGGGGGACAATAATGTTTTTTAGAGAGCCACGCTCGCACAGATTGAACGCCGCATTCGGCACCTTATTTTGACCGATCAGGTATTGTGGACCCAGAACAAACAGGTACAAATTCGCCCTGAATATGCCATGCGCCCAACCGAATCCTCGCAAAGCACGAAGGTGGATCTGAAACATTACTGAAACATTAAAAATATATGGCAGCAGGACTGGAGATGGCACTTGTGCTAGGGAAATGTCTACGCGGGTTACATCTCTTACAATAATATTGATGGTCTGATTGGTCTCCTTTTTGTCAAGAAGTTGGGAACGGAGCTTCAGGCTTCAGGCCTCAGGCTCGGTGCCAGAGTTGGTGGAAAGTTCTTCCACTTCCAGCTGCGATTAGAAGACTTGGCTATGAAAATACCAAGGTACTTAATTTGCGAATAGATTTGTCGATCGGCTCAGCGAGCACCTGCAGGTTTGACTGTATCCATGGGTTACCTCACTCTTATCCGTCGCAGACAGACCACTTATATCCTGCGCCACCCTGCAAATATGGCTCGTGCGCCTGCTGCACATTCACCGACCTCGCACCCCCGGCAGTCTCT
The DNA here is from genome assembly GCA_022884055.1 of Russula griseocarnosa. NCBI lineage: Eukaryota > Fungi > Basidiomycota > Agaricomycetes > Russulales > Russulaceae > Russula > Russula griseocarnosa. The sequence goes on from JAGKRU010000052.1 coordinate 270,759, forward strand.
AAGGGGGTGCATATTTTCTTTCTCTACCCTGCACGATCACGTCCGATTGCCCATTATTTTTCCAGCACACATCATCATAATGGCACATGCCCATGTAGTATTCGTTTTCTTGCTTTGGTGTACCTCTGTACTACCTCAGTTCCTTTTCATGTGATTGAACCTCTTCTTAGCATTTAAAGGTGTGATGTGATCCTCAACACTTTGTCGGAATTGAGCGCGTCACAGAGCGTTGAAGCGCTCGGGAATATGGTTGATGCCAGTGACAGTGCGCACTCTATTACATTCAGTAGTTAATATACATACATTCGTTAGTTCGTACCGTAATTTCGGGGCATTAGACCCGCGTCGTACATATATCACAGTCCGTGTAGTTACTGGGCTCCCTCAGTTCTTGTGCTTATACTGCATGCTGAGGTTGATAATAGCATCCCTCGGAACTCAATACAGCTTTATTGCTTGGGACACACTTGTCATCTTCTGGTCTTCCATTTCCTGTGTGCCCGCGTCCTGTCGTTCATCGATGTTCATCGTCCACTTCAAGTTGAAGTTGTGTGGCCGTCGAGTCTTGTTGACCCACGCCACTTCATTTGCTTTGCGCCCCGCCTCTGCACACAATTCATTGACGATTAAGTGTCCCCGGGCGTGACGATGTGTTAGACTGAAAGTACTGTATACATCGTATGAATAATGGCAATAGTGAATCTGACCGTGCCAAGCACGGGTCAAACGCTATTTGAAATAATCAACTGCCCGAGCAGCCCGACGAAGTTGTCCTAATGATTGGCTCACTTGGGATTTGCGAGGGCAATGCGAGCAGCTACGACTCTACGAGAAGACCTCCACATCAGTTATGTACTGTATGATGCAAGGGAAATACAATCAAAGTTGACGCCGTCAACCCAACTTGAAAATTTCATATTCAGAAGATCATGTGACGCGTGGATTGGAAGGATACTCTGGTTGATATCTCAAAGAAATTGAAGGCACCGAGCAGTTTGTCGATTCACAACGCGACGGCTCTCTGGTCACCCAACGACCGTTTCTTTAGGATTGGGTGTATGCGCGACGACCCCGCTCCTAGTCTCACCGCCAACAGGGCCTTATGCCAGTGTAGAGCCCGGCCTGGTTCCGCGCTTTCCACTACCAGTCACCACCTCTTCTTCAGCTCAGACTCCGAAGCCACTTATCAACTCTCTGCGCTAGCCCAAGTCCATCCCCGCCGGGCATATTCTCACGCCGGAAGACGCGACGATGATCTTCTTGCTAACCCCTACAGTCTGTGAAGTCCTTTCTAGGAAAATCCAGCAACGGGCCAGATGCGCAAGTAACTCAGAGTACCGTGCTCCCGCCGCTAGATACTTTGCAGGATGCCATGTGAGTTCGACGTACGTGTCAAATCGTTGCTTACCAATTTCGTGTGCCATTAGTGTAAAGCTGGTTTGGGACGGACGGGCACACTCATCGGCGCCTATCTCATTTGGAAGTACGGTTACTTGATGCTACAGCCTTCCGAGTCTGCGTATTACGCTTGTTGGAGGACGCGGGTATGGTCATTTCGTACGACTGTTACTACAGTAAGTTACCAATGTCAGCAAGTGCCGCGGAGCGACGATGGTGACACATTTGTCAATTATAGGCTGGATCGTCAGCTTGTGGTTGGCCTGGGCGTTTCTTGTTGAGTTACTATTGGCCGTGCATGGCCCGTAACATATGTCCCTGTCATTGTGTCCCCAGTCCCACCAGCTGCAAACAATCATGACGGCGCCGAGCTGCGACGACGCGCTGCTCGCACCAACCACGCTGGGCTTGGGAGCAACCGGTCGGGTTGTTGCCCAGCGTGGACCGGATTTACGAGGCCTCACTGGAGCATCCATCCACTTCAGATGTGGATGGATCAACCACATTCCCGCTCGGACAATTACAGTAAGTTAACATCGCATTGTCCTGCCTGAGCCCGTACTGTATGAGAGGTCTAGGAGTTCAGGATAATAAACCAGTATTCTTCCCAACTTTCCCCTCCCTCCCTCAGCCAACCTCATTGAAAGTTTGATACACAGCTGCACAGCAGCGTTTTCCGAGTCCGCAGTCCTTTCCCGTCGAATTGTCCTCGCTATGTTAATCATAGACGCTATTTCGCGAATGCCGTCAACAAACCAACGAACAGGGCAAATCAGACGCTAACATTCAGGCGTACCAGCTCACTGAGGGCCCTCTAGTGCTGATGCGTTGTTGAAAGCACTGTCCACCTCTTGACCAGCTGATCCGAAGCCACCGACGTCGTCACGATGTTCAAGAAAAAAAGGCCCTATTCCATGAATGTCATCAACGAACCAACAGACAGGGCGAATCAACGCTAGCTTGTAGACATACTAGCTTGGACGACCGCTAGACAGGCTACAGCAAGAAGATACAAAAAGAGAAGTTTTGGGGCCATGTTGACAGTGCAATGGACAAAAGCGGGAATAGAATGGGACGAAAGGATTAGAAGGAAAATGAGCGTCAAGCTTGGAAACCTGTTCCGGGGGCGGGCAACTAAGGAATGATAGCCTGCCAGTGATAGGTCGCATTGGACAACATTTATATGTGTTCCCACTCAGGGCCACTCTCGCTTACGCCTGTAATAAGGCCGGTGACTTGGAGCTACCAAGCAAGATATTTGGGGTACATACCAACCAAATGCCCGATGGAGTTGTCCTAACGGTGCTATGCAGCTATTGGTATTGCCTCACTTGCGACTTACGAGTAGCTACGAGAAGATCTCTGCATCAGTTATATATGCAAGCGAAATTTAACACAGCATTCAGAAGATCATGTGACATGGATTTCTAGGAACATCTTGAGAAGGCAGAGGCACAGGGGGGATCACTCATCCATTTTCGATCGTTTTCGTGGATCTTTTTGAATTTATCGTTCCTGTGCGTATAAAGATGGTGGTGTCTCCACCATTTGCTATGAGTGTCCCCAGACATGACAATTCTGTTAAACAGTCATAGACTCATAGTACCAGTCAAGCGGGTTTAGTGACCTCTTTAGGGTTTAGGGCTTTTTAGGGATTTAGGGTGTTCTAGATAAGGGTTCGGGTTTATTTGTTCTTGTTTGGCTGCCATAGTGGAGGTGGGGAGCAAGGGTATTTCCGTATCTCCATCAACGACCTCGGAGTGACTGTAGTCAGTGCGTAACACAGGCATACGCTAGTTTTTTCCAGTGTAAAAAAAACGTATTATGTTTGTTGGAGGACGCCAGTATGGTGGCATTTCATACGACTGTTACTAAGTTACCAGTGTCAGGAAGTGCCGTGTAGCGCGATGCCGTGACACAGTTGTCATAACTTGTCAGTCATAGGCTGGATCGCCAGCTTTAAGTTGTGGTTGGCCTGGGCGTTTCTTATTGAGTTACTATCAATGTTGGCCGTGCATGGCCCTTAACATAATAGCATGTATCCCTGTCATTGTGTCCCCACTTCCACTAGCTGCAAACGATCATGACTGCGCTGAGCTGATAACGCGATGACGCGCTGCTCGCACCAACCACGCTGGACTTGGAGCAACAGGTCAGGTTGCTGCCCAACGCAGACCGGATTTATGTGGCTTCGCCGGAGCATCCAATGACTGAAAATGACGTAGAGGTGGAATAAATCTATACCAGAGTGGTCGCGCAATTGAAGTGGGAGGACTGTTCAGTTGCTTGAGACTTGGCTGGATCAACCACATTTCCGCGCGGACAATTACAGTAAGTTAACATCGCATTGTCCTGCCTGAGCCCGTACTGTATGAGAGGTCTAGGAGTCCAGGATAATAAACTAGTATTCTTCCCAACTTTCCCTTCCTCACTCAGCCAATAACCTCATTGAAAGTTTGATACACAGCTGCACAGCAGCCTTTTCCGCGGTCCTTTCCCGTGGAATTGTCCTCGCTACGTTAATCAAAGATGCTATTTTGCGCCTGCCGTCGACGAACCAACGAACATGGCAAATCAGACGCTAACTTTCAAGCGTACCAGCTCACTAAGCGTCATTTGAATCCTTCAACGAACTGGCGATCGAGTCTTGAGCAAATGATCCCGAGCCACCCCGTCACGATGTTCAAGCATAAAAGGCGTTATTTCATGAATGTCATCAACGAACCAACAGACAGGGCGAATCAACGCTAGCTTGTAGACGTAATAGCTTGGACAACGCTAGACGGTTACGGCAAGATACAAAAGAGAAGTTTTGGGGCTATGTTGGCAGTGCAATGGACAAAAGAGGGAATAGAATGGGATGAAAGGATTAGAAGGAAATGGGCGTCGAAATGGGCGTCAAGGTTAGAAACCTGTTTCGGGGATGGGTAACTAAGGACTGATAGCTTGCCAGTGATAGGTCGCGTTGGACAACATTTATGTGCTCCCACTCAGGGCCACCTCTCGCTTACGCCGTATTATGGTCGGTGACTTGGAGCAACCAAGCAAGATATTGGCTCACTCGCGACTTGTGAGTAGCTACGAGAAGACCTCCGCATCAGTTATATATGAAAGCGAAATTTAACATGAACGCAGGAAAGCCTGCGGGGCTCGCTGTCCCGATGGACAGATCTACGGGCTAAGTCTTATAGTAACTGAAAACATATACCACCCAACTTCCTCACCCGTTCCCAATCCAATGAAAAGGAGGAGTCGATTTAGAGATGTACTGTAAGGAAAACTGTTTGGGACCAAGTCCCAATCTGATTCTGGGCAGCGTGAGCCGTGTGATTTGTGGACGGTCACTGCCAGGCTAATAGTAAGGAGGGTAACGAAGCCTTCAGATCGCGAGAGAAATTCGGGGCCGTGCGCAACCGCATGCGTGTATGAGATCGGGGCTCATTCCATTGGTCAGGGGCGGTCAAATCAAAGCAGCCAGCGGATGCAAGTTTAGTCAGCGGAGTAGCCACAGAGAAAGGTGGCTGAACGAGGGCAAAGAAGCTGTTGGTGCGAAATGGCACGGAATGCTGCCCATTTTAGGGAGAGATGTATGTATTGGACAAGGGAAAAGCATTTGGGAAGAAACAGTGAGGCGAGTAATGTCGACGGGGAGGTCCGCGGATGCAAATTAGGTAAGCAAAACCGAGCTCATCGAGCGAAAAGCACTGAGTTGACGAGGGAAACAGAAATAAATTTGCGATAGAAACCTGTAGCGGAGCACAGGCAACGCACATGTGAAGTTGTGGAGAGACAGATGAATTCACGTGTCGCCTACAGGCGATTTACGTCGATTTAAGCCATTTACAAATGTATGTTGATTTGTACTTGTTTGTTCGGTCTTCGTTAGCCCCCTCCTGTTCTTCGCTGCGCTCGCAATCAGAAGATCATGTGACATGGATTTCTAGGAGCGTCTTGATTGGCTAAGAAGGAGGATCATCCATTTTCGATCGTTTTCGATGAATTTGAATTTGAATTCATCGTTCCAATGCATATAAAGATGGCGATGTCTCCACCAATTGCTATGAGTGTCCCCAGACATGACAACTCTGTTAAACTGTCGTAGTACCAGTCAAGCGGGTTTAGTCAGCGCGTAGCACAGACATACGCTAGTTCTTGTAAGAATCACAGATGGCTTGTGTGAGTATACTGTATCTATCCGCTCCGCTCGGCAGAAAAGGGCGAGAGAGAAAAATAAAAAAGGGTCACAAGTTCAGTTCAAGAGATCCAAACGATGGTGCTAGTGAGGAGTCTTCACGTAGTACCCAGGATACTATTTTCACCAGGTGTTGGGTCCTCGCTGAAGGAGCTCATTGGGGACAGAATAAAGAAAGTGTTGCCAACCTGCAGAATACTTTCGAGCCTGAGGACGCACCATGGGTTACCGCCAGCAGGATTCGCCAGCAGCAGGCCTGTACCAAGTCTTCACCCTTTCTACGGTGGAGAGCCTCTACGTCAAGCATGATGAACTAGTCAGTTGAAAAAGTGATATCGACAACGCACTATGGTTGAAAATTTTACGTCCATTTACCACTGTGAAGAGTCTCTACGCGTCCAATAACATGGCGTCATGTATCGCGCCTGCGTGACCCTGCAAGAGGTTTTCTTGTCGGGGCTCTAGCCATCAGGACTTGGTCCTGTCCGGGAAGCCATTGGCAGTTCGTTGGTGCGCGAGAGCTCTCCGGCCATCCTGATTGTTGGATTGGGCGTGAGAATCACGCGCGCGCGTGTCTTTATTTCCTTTTCCTTCCCTCTCTCAGTAGAACTCTAACCTACTCCGACCATCACTCACAAAGAACCTCACCAACGTCTTCTTTTGTACCCGGTACAAACCTGGTCGTTCCGAGCTGCCTGCTACTGTAACAATACGACAGTAGGCTGTTTATCCGACTCTCGACCCTATCACCCTATCACCTCTGCTTTGCGTTAGTTAGCCAAACGCCGTCAAAGATAATAATAATGTAGGAGGAATATGACCGACAGGTGTTCTCTGCATTTTCTCTCGTTCATATTTCGAGTCATCTACTTACCACGTCCCATTCTTTTTCACGCTTGTTTGATTTCTACCTTGATTTCTACACCAATTACGCTATTTTGCTCAAAGTCATGTGATTTGAACCCGGTATCGGTGCCCGCGTGCCATATGAGTTACTGATCCATTTTGTACCCCTCATACATTGAATAATGAGGATTCCTCGATATTACGAGTACAATCATAGAGCATACACGTACATATAACTGTGGGAGTTAGTTCGGAGCACAACAAACAGACATTACAGATACCGAAGAAACGGTCTCATAATTTATCTATAGGAGTCGGGACATACCCGCCTGCGGAAGCCAGTGCGGCGAGAACAAGTCCTCGGATTCCATCGAGCCGCCTTTGCTGGGCTGAAGGGTATAGATAACTAGGCTGGCCAGGTTTATAAGGCGAGTGGATATGTGACACGTACCAGTCCTGGATAAAACGTAACTAGGTGCTGAATAATCTCGAGGAACGCCATGCACACGTCAAGCGCGATAGTCAATGAGTTGTCATGTTTCCACAATTTAAGAGCACTAGGAGAGGATAAAAATCGCAGTGCGTGATGAGCGCCCGATTCGCGGAAATAGAACGGCGATACTTACCGGTAGGTCTGACCCATAAACCAAAACATGTACCAGGGTCGCTGAAGGATGTTGAGTTCCTGATTATCTCCAGTGGTGTATATGGCGATTATGATCGCCTTGGCAAGCTTGCCCTGTGCTCGCACTATCGTCATTCGCCATCGTCATCAGCGCTACGTCAGACAGGCAGGTTGAGAACCGGGTGCAGTCACTCGGCCGAGAAATGACAAACGGGTACTCACACCATTCTTCGGACTTGCCTCGATTTAATCCAACCAGTCTTTGAACGGTGTCACCCGTGTCAGCATCAAACGGAATAATAGTTCACGGCCTGGGGCACTGGCAGGAACTCACACATGAGGGATGAATCTCTGAAAGCCGAAGGAGATACACATTCGGTGCTGTAGTCACAATCAGCGTCACGTGACCGGATCCAGACGGGTGCAATTTGGGCGTTCACCGCACTTACTTGAATAGAATCTCGCGGCCATGAAACACGAATGCCTTTTCAACACTGCACGTATGACACTGCAGTGCCTCTTCGATCGCCTCCGACTCGATCCATGCGCGCATAGCAAGTCTCTTTTGTCAAAGTCGCGGTTCTGGTATCCTGCCGCATTCGTACATGCATTCCAGTAGTGCATTGCGCGGAATAAGCGCCGAACCGTATTCTTGCCACTCGTGGTATCGCAATACATCGCGGATGCGATGGGAGTAACGATTTCCCAGGAAATAAAATGGAATACTATATGTAGGGTGAGTTGGCCTAGCTTGGTGTTAATCAGTTGAGTGGACTACATTAGACGGCTCAACTATAAAAGATCTTGAGGCTTCCAGTTCACGGCATCTGCGAACGAGGTTTGCCCAGAGACGAGCATAAAGTGCACTCCAACGAACCCGCCGGCATTCTTCCTTGTTGATCTCTCCCTCAGACCATTCCGATTCCACATCGGTGTGTATACCAAAACGGGACCTGTTTGTGCGCCTCTGGCCATTGAGAGCCGAGCGAGAGTTTATCACAAAGGCATCCTGAATCAGGACGGTAGTTTCGATAAGAGATTGCTGCCTTTGGGCACATTGTTGTGTGGGTGATGCCACGGACATCGAATTTTGGTGGCTTTGGATGTGGAAAACAGATTTTTCTGAGCTGACTTCCACTACAGGACAGCATTGCGGGCAAATGTCGAAGCAGTGGGCGTGTTAGCATCTAGGTCCGTCATTGCCAGCAAGCGGAGAATAGAGTCAAGAATGTTAGCGACGAGCGGATCCGCGTCAGGTTATGCTGAGGATGTGAGAGTATTTCAAAGAATGCTAACGTCTTCGAGATCAACAACGGCCATGAGATTTAATGCCTCTCAGATAAGTTTAAACGTACCCAGGCGGCTTGCGCTAATTCAACATCGATGGCACGGGCATTAGGGCTCGCCTCTAGGTATCCTTGAGCTTCATCCCTAGCAGCAGAGCCACGTGGTGGCTTTCTTCTGGACACAGTCCCCTGCGCCTTGGAAAAACTTTGATACGGCCAGTAGGGAGAGCAGCAAACTGGGCTGCATACGACCCCGGCGAATAGGTTCCATGAGTTGTTTAAAAAAGAAGTACGTTCAAAAACGAGAACCAG